>JAVJIF010004954.1:0-294512 GCA_038442645.1 Agave tequilana | reverse complement strand
CAATTAAATCCCATAAAATCACATAAATTTCACAAAATCAGTTCATGTTATATCTTTGAAATACAAACATGTTTGAGTAAAAATCAACCATGTTACAACATTTTGAACCATTTTTGTGACTTTCAAATTTGCTGAAAACCAAAATCCATATTTTTCTAAACTTGAATTTTTGAAATGAAAAATCGTTTTCTCCAAAACACTTGAAAAATTGATATTTAAACAACTTTGAAGCATATAGTATATGGGTAGAATCCAATATACATGAAATAGAATTATATCTATGTTTTTGACATTAAATCAAAAATAAGTTTTTTTAAAATACAAAACTCCAAACTCATGAAGTAGACTATCAAAATAAGTTTTTCTAAATAGATGAAGCATAGATGTATATAGATCAACTCTAATATATATTAAACCATGTAAACTTGTTTTGATTTTATCTATTCATGAAAACCAAGATCGGTTAAACCAAAAATCGAAAATCAAAATATGAAACTTGAAACAAGTGTGTGTTGTGAACTTGAGCATATCACACTATCTAATCTTTAACAAGGGATCTAAACTAACTATTCTAAAACAAACCGAGGTCTTCTTGTAGAGCGCCATCTCCAAGTCGACTCGATCCAAGCGTGATCCACCAAGCTTGACTCCAAACGAGTGCTAGATATAAACTTGACGCTCGGGCTCTTGAATCACCATGTGAAAGCTCCAAAACACCTTTGTTGAAGCTAATCACCTACTAATATCTTGGTTAAATATCTGAAACTAAATATCATAAGATTATTAGTAAACTATAACTACATGAGTTAATCATCATCAAAACTAGAGTGGAAGGCCTCTGGGCCAACATATGAATCAAATGATTTTAGTAAGTTATGTGCTAAATATGGTATAATCCATCAAACTATAACACCATATACTCCTCAGCAAAATGGAATTGCTGAACGGAAGAACAGAACTTTGAAGGAGATGGTCAATTTCATGCTCGTAAGTTCTGGAGCTCCGCAGAACTTGTGGGGGAAGCTCTGTTAACTACAAATTATAAACGGAGTACGCCACAAGAAACTTGGTCTTATACAATTTGAGTTATGGCATGGACGGACACCTTCCTACCATTACCTTAAAATGTAGGGGTGCCTTGCAAAGGTACTAGCAGCATTACCTAAAAAGACTAAGTTGGGAGCAAGAACTATGGACTGCATATTCATAGGCTATGCCTTGAATAGTAGTGCCTACTATAACGGTCCCAGGTTTAATTACCTCAATAATCATCAGCCTAAATATTTATATAAATTAATTTCGGCTAACATCAGCCTACTTATTAATCTCATTTTCATTATATAGTTCATCTCAAGGTCCATCAATAAACATATACATAAGAGTGCTTCCCTGATATAATATTCTAACACAAAACCATTTATGAGATTCACTCAATGTACAATATGTGATCATCCATATTTATCGCTATTAATCAAAGTGTATCATTATCTACTGCCGCTAGATCAACTCACGGTTACTAATAACATCAGAGTTTATAAAAAGAATCACATTCTAAAATAAGTACATACGTCATCTCAAGAGAACATCCTTGTAGTTTTAAATCAGACCTTCGCCTCGCCGTGACTTGAAAGCATCAATCTGTAGTGGGGTGAGCTCAACAGCTCAGTGAGTGAATCAGTCAAAATAGAGTTTTGTATTATAATATCACTGTAGTTCAAATATGATGCAGTTGAACATGTCAAGAATCAGTGCCAATACTTTCTACTTATGGTTGATACTGCAGCTTATGAATCATAAATTCTTTCTATTATTTGATACTTTCTATATGTATTCTTTTGGGTACACGTGGCCAATATTTTATTAACATACGATATCAATGATTTTGCAATACTTAACCTACTCGTTAGTCTCTGATAATCACCTCTCATGTTTCATGTTTGAAACATGTTCGTATTTCATATATAGTCATGTTCATAATACAACTCTTGGAGAGCCTAATCTTACTCACTAGATTAGTTACAATTCAATATTGCACCTGCCCCAATATACATATAACATCACACACTACTCATGATAGTATCCAATTATAACTGTGTGTTCATACATGAAGAAATACGAGACACTCACATCCATATACTGGATGTCACAACACTCTATTTACCCGATATCATAGACAATTATATGCATACACTAGGTGGCATACATATTAACATCCATAATTCGGATATCATAAACAATCATATTCATATATTGAATATCATAAACAATCATATGCATATACTAGGTACCATACCTATTAACATTCATAATTCGGATATCATAAACAATCATATCCATATACTGGATATCATAAACAATCATATGCAAATATTAGATGTCATACCTATTAACATCCATAATTCAGATATCATAAACAATCATATCCATATACTGATATCATAAATAATCATATGCATATACTAGGTGTCATACCTAGTAACATCCATAATTCGGATATCATAAACAATCATATCCATATACCGGATATCATAAACAATCATATGCATATACTAGGTATCATACCTATTAACATCCATAATTTGGATATCATAAACAATCATATTCATATACCGGATATCATAAACATACTTTCAAACATACTTCAATAAGATAGTATCAATACTCCCCTTCGATCATCTCCAGTTCAACTCAGTCTCTTTCTCCGAAACAATAAATAACAACAATACTCCCCTTCGGTCACCTCCGGTTAAACCCAGTCCCTTCCTCCAATACAATAAGCAACAACAATACTCCCTTTCGATCATCTCCGGTTAGACCCGGTCCCTTCCTCCAATACAATAAGTAACAACAATACTCCCCTTCGATCACCTCCGGTTAAACCCGGTCCCTTCCTCCAATACAGTACATGACATCATATACATACTTATGCACATTTCTTATCACAAAGGCATTCACATACATACCAATGTGTCACACAGTCAAGTTCGTACGATTTCATTTCTTAATTCGTTAGTTTCGAGGAATTCTTATCATATTTAAGAGGTACCAAACACACACATAAAGCATTCAACTTGATGATCTCCAATATTGTACCGGTCAAGTTCTGATTCGTAGTACAAGTATTAGCTTTTCCTAATCATAATGCTTATTCACCTTTTATCATTTAATTAACATCCGGGATTCATTATCAATTGCCTCTTTTATCCTCAAGCAGACTGCCTATTGGTTTCAACTTATTTAATTCAGAATTTTCTCATCACTTCTGAGACAAGTGATAGTTACACGACAATTTTAATATTAATGAATTATTACACTTTTGATATTATAATTATCTTTTATTTCGATCAAGGACTGATTTAATACTTTTATTTGGTACAACCCAAATTTACCTCAGGTTCCACCAATACCGGTGTTAAAGCTACTGACTTCTATACAACATGTTTTGTTATTGCTTACTTCTATCTTCTAGTTTCAAATCACACAGTCAATTACTAGCCAAATCATCCTCTGCGTTCGCATATGAATCAAGCCACACACATATATACATGCACACAAAGACACATATCACTTACCAATACTGGATTACTAATCTCATTGACATGACGATCAATCTTACTTCTGTATCACAACTTTCAATTGTTAAAGTAATTATCTGACTCTTACCGGTTAGATATAATCGGTTTCACTATAAAGATGTGACTTTCAAGCCTAATAGAGGATTTTGATATTCTGATAAATCAATTATAAGGATACCCGAAACTCTCCGGTACATAGAGTGGGCATAACAAAATACTAGTTAAAGACTATCGGTATTTGTTTTGTTGATATCGAATTATCCATTTCTTATCGACACACTTAATGTTAAGTTGTCAGATTTACTCCATACTGACTCTAACTGGTTTTCACCAGTTTAATTACTCACTTGATACTTACACACCATCATCGGTCACCCATTATCTGATAATCATCAGACTTGATCTTATTTAGTAGTTTTTCATTAGTAATTATTGATCGCTTAAAAAGTACAATATCTACTTACAAGTTCCAGTCCAAAGGTATTATTTTTTCACCTCTCATCAGGCTTAATAAATCTTAGTTATTTATCCATCTAATTTGCTTTTAGTTGCTATCGATTAACAACTTAACCGATATATATAAATAAGTAGACCATCCGCTGATCTTTGTGCCTCAAGTATGCAAGTTGATACACAAAATCACGTTATGAGCATATATGTCATGAAACACGACAGATACGAAAACAGTATTCGTAAGATCAATACCCAACATACTACATAATATTTGAGTGTCCCATGTACTTAGTTTAACAATAAGTTTTTGATGTTCAATTATTTATCAAGCATGTCTGGTAGAGTTAGGAATTCAGTTGCTTTAATTCAGTTCATTATCAATTACTTTGATCAGTTCTATCATCATCGGTTCACGTTCACAGTTGCTAATTATCCGAAATGTCTCGATCCCATCCGAATTATTGATTTTAACAAAACCTTTAATAATTTAACCAGTACGCTATTTCTATCATACTGCATCAATTACATATATCCCATTTAACAGAGTTTTCTATATCACGGTCACATCGAGTTACTCAAAGATAATTTCTTATTTCATTTGTTTAGTTCAATTCTAATATCAACTTCGGATTCTGCTTATACCAGTATCAACACAACCAATTCTATAATTATTCAATCATGGTTGATGGGTCTCAAGTGATCTTTTATCTTAACTGATTTTTAATTATCTCTTATTAATAAATAAACATTCATGATCTGTAATCGATTCACCGTAATCGCTGTTTATTCTACTCACCGTTATACCAGTCTTCACCAACTACCATCTGATTATTATTATCTATAAGTATTACTTTCATAACAGATTGGACATCACTTGCATATAATATCAATCTTCATTTAACTATCATCATTATTATATTAATAGTCAATACACCTGCAATCACGGTCTGTAATAGAATCGGAGGTAAACTTTACCCACTTAATGATTTTCAGGTTGAGTGACATCAATATTCATCACAAACGGGTAGATGATATTAATCAAAATTTATACTTTACCATTTCTATCAGAACCCAACACTTAATTGTTTGATTCTCAATCCTAGTACATACGTGCAACATATACATGATGCTCAAAATTCTATAAACACATAACTTATGTGACATTTGTCTATGTGCAACCATTTTAATACACTTACAGGGTCTTAATGGTCATGTTATACAAACTTTAAATAATAATTCTCAATTTAGTATCATACCCGTATTATGTTCTCACACACACATACGTAAACATATTCGTGATTCATTATTCGGATACCCTATTTGAATTTCAGTTCCATAACACTAATTCACTTTTATAATAACTGTCACAATCATCTTTTTAATAATGTAATCTCTTAGTTCTAATGAATCAATATTATCAATAATTTTTCAATAACAATTATTTCTAAATTGGGGAAAATCAGACTTGAGTTAGGACTTTCACTCACCGGATATACCGATAAATTTTAAACATTCAATACCATATACTGATACACAAGATGTATAGCTCTCATTTTCACGATCACAACGGCTCAAGAATCATCCGAATCTGACTTCGGATGGCCAAGATATCGTTCGGAAACCAAAACCAATATAAAAGGTTACATACGTAATAATTGAAAGTTTTCAGGGGGCTGTTTCTAATTTTTCAGGCCCCAAAATAATTATTCAATCTTACAGGGGCTAAAACGAAATTTACCTTATTTAATGAACGGGTCGGGTGCATAACGGATCGGGTTTGGGTTGAAACCCAAACCCAAACCCGTTATGGGTTTTCCATTAATTTTGCAAAGGGGAAAACTTACAAAAAAAAGTGTCGAGGAGCTAAATTACAAGTAATACAAAAGATTACAAGTAGATCTCCTCTGAGATTCTGGAGAAGTGTGCTGATAGGAGTCTGGTCAGCGCGCGACAACTTGATCCCTTTGACGATGCGATCGATAAGATTCCCTTTTTGCCTGGTTCGAAGAATCGGAGAACAGAGGGTTGGTAGAACCTTCTCGTTACTTCTCAAACTGCCTTCACTTGGGAATTCCTTCTCGCCTGGTTCCGGAAATTCCTTGAGAGGAAGGAAGGTATTAGGGTATCAACACCCTGATTAGAGAAGTAGTTCTCTGAATTCTCTGAATTCTTGGAAGCTAGGGAATAGATCTCTATTTAGCCGCCTCTCTCTTTCTTGCGTGCTCTCTGCCTGTGCGCATGGGTTTATGTGCCTCTTCTGTGTTCTCTCTCTCTTGTACCCCTGGTGGGCTATTTATAAGGAGAACAGGGATATCGTGGTCCTTTGAAAATCTGAAAACAGATTGAGTCAATCTGTTTAAATCTGGAAAGTAGCCTTACTGCGAGGCTAGAAATCAGCTTCTGCGAAGCTATGAATAGCAGATAGCGTCCATCTCCCGATCTGTTTTGATTCTTTCCAAATAATTAAGAGATCTCCCCTGATCTTCTTACTCATTTTAGGAGAGTCCAGAGATTGTGGCAAACAATTGCCAAATTTGATCTCAGATTTGATCTTGATTAGATTTGATCTTGATCTTGAATTGATTTGATCTCATCTGGAGATTTAATTGGTCAAAGGTTGATCATAATAGACCCGCAGCGGAGCTACCGCGTCGAGCTCATAGTGGAGCTGGAAAAAGCATCTGGCGAAGTTAGAAGAAAGCTCTTCAGCGGAGCTGGATAATCATCTGTGGTGAAGCTACCGACCATCTGCGCGGTTGCGTGTGGCTTCGAGCGAAGCTAACTCTCTGCGGAGTTAACTTGAGCACCTCAGGCGAAGCTGTAAGTTAGCTTCCTGATGGAGGCTCCAAGGCGAAGTTGGGCGATCTTAGCCTCTCAGGCGAGGCTATCCCTTTGGGCTCATGTGATGCTAAGTGTTGAGCTAACCTAGCATCTTAGACCTGCTGAGGTCTGTTCAAAGACAATCTGGGCTCACTGTCTGCTTCACTGGATCAGTAGAGTCCAAGTTGCTGATTTATCCCTCGGAGATGGGTTTAGGACTGGTCGTCAACTTGTCTGTCACTTGTCTTTTGTAAATGTTAACAAGTTTAGACATTGTTCAGGCCAGTCAAGAATCTTGTCTTTTTTAAAGTGTCAACAAGACCCCCTTCAAAGTTTTTGAAATTCTGCTGTAGGCTGTCTAAAAATCATTAAAGATAAGTCATCAAAGGCAGAGTCCCCAAACTTCAGACGCAGGGCTAGTCTCAGCCAACACTGCCGCACCAAGGCGCGAGGGTCGAAACCCGCGTCTCTGCAGCACCAAGGCGCGAGGGTCGAAACCCGCGTCTCTGCAGCACCAAGGCGCGAGGGTCGAAACCCGCGTCTCAGCCAGCACTGCAGCACTAAGTCGCGTGGGTCAAAACCCGTATCTCTGCTGCACCAAGGCGCGTGGGTCGAAACCCGCGTCTCTGCCGCACCAAGGCGCGTGATTCGAAACTCGCGTCTCTGCAGCACCAAGGCGCGTGGGTCGACACCCGTGTCTCAGTTATAACCGTCCCGGTTATAGGGTCAATCACGTCCCACATGACGGGAAAAGTTAACCCCCATTATGGAGTATTTTTAGGAGGCACGTACGCCCCTGAAACCTCTGTAAATAGCCCAGTTGCTATGGAGAAGGGGTCGGATTTTTTTAGAGAGAAGAACTCTGAGAGAAAAGAGCTTGACTTTAGAGCTTCTACAGAGGAGGAAAAAAAGTCCAACCCTTCAGATAACTTGCTACGTACAAGTTAATCTTTGCCTACAATCTCTTGGTCGACAGAGCTATACTACTCCGTCCACCATCCGAAGAGAAGATCCCCAGAAGCTCTCGACGCTCACCGGTCAACAGAAAACAAGATTCACTTTCCACCGCCACTTGAAGAATCCAGCACTAAACAAAGGGGAGATTCAAGACTCAACATCTTCCCTCCCTTGTAGTCGGAGCATTAGTCCGTTGTAATCTTTCAACTGATTCAAGGAAACTTTACACTGAATTCTTCTACTCTGTACCAAACAAGAGATGGCGACTCCGCTGGGGACTACTTTCGTTACTGACGAACAAGTTGTGGCGCAAGGTGACGTCCTCACAAGGGGAAAACGGTCAAATCGCTCGTCGTCGAATTTGACCAGGCAAAGTATGAAGAGTTCCTCTCTTCCGACTCCAAGAGCCCAAAGGCCCGCGCCTACCGCAGGGTCTCTAAGGGGACTTACCCCGAAGTCCGCTCTGAGCCTCTCTCAGAGGCAGCTGCTGTGAGGGATGTTGTGGCCAATCACGCCAGGCGTGACACACGCGCCAACGTCTCTCAGGAGACCCGCGTGGTCAAATTCTCTGGCATCCAGCCGATCCACCCTCTTCCTCAGCATCAGGTCGTCGTTGGTTTCTTTCAACCCCCACGACGCAACCGGAACGCTGAGCGCCGACAGAGGAGGCATGCGCGTCAACTGCAAGTTGGAACAACTGATCGTCCAACTGAGGCAGGAAGCAAGGTTCAAACCGGCGTCTCTGACGCACCACATCCGGCACGCGAAATCCGCGTTTGGCAACCCAAACGTGAGGCCCACCAAGTTGACCCCTTGAAGCCCCACTCCCCAGACGCCAAGGCGAAGCTTGCGCGCCTCGTCGAGCACAAGAGGCACGCTCCTCTAGGCATGCGTCCCAGCTGCCCTGCGTCTCTCAAACACCTCTGCCCCGACGCAACAACCAGTAGTGCGAGAGTCGCGTCTCTTCTCAGCAGAGACGCCAAGCTCACGCTCAGAAACATCGACGCAAGAGCTGCGTTCAGGCGCCCCGCGTCTCTGAACCCTGCGTCCCAGCTGTGCGAAGCAAGGATGCCTCCCACCCTCAATATTGCGAGGCTAATCTCTTTGATCCTCCTCCTACGGATTTGAGAGATTATTTGACAAAGAAAAGAAGTGCTAATCAGATCACTTCGTCATGTTGCTGCCAACGGCTTATCATGATGCTTTCTGAGTGCCATTGCAGTTCAGGTGCAAACCAGCAGTCTCTAGTTAGACAGCTGACCCTAATTCCCCGATCAGCTAAGAGAAGTCGTTCCCACAGGAGGAGAATTTTCTCTGACACTGAATATCCAGAGCTCACTGCAAACATGGTGAGCAGGAGCAGAGGAAAACAACCTGCAATCAGTTCCGATGATGAGTCTGACATAGAACCGGAAGGAGTGTACCGACACACTCGCACCCGAACTGGGGCAATTCCCCCAATTGACTACAATGCTCTAGTCCGGGGTATTGAAGTGAATGACTCGCATTCCGCTATTGCAGAGTCGCAGGCTTCAAATTCCTCCATGGAGAAAGAGGCCTACATATACATAACTAGCACTCCTGAGGAGACCGCCAGGCGCTTGGAGCAGCAAGCCCAGGTTTAGAAGGAACAATTCGAGATGATTCGCGCTCAGCAAGAATCTATCGACTCTCTCAAGCAGATGCTCGCACAGTTGCTTGAAGACAAGAGGAAGTCAACTAACAAAGCCTCCTCTAAGAAATCTAAAGGCAAGCAAAAAGAGGGGAAAGCTCGTCCTCTGTGCAGATAGAGGAGAAAGAGCAGTCTACTTCTGATTCGTCTAAGTCCTCATCGTAGGGAAAGGACGACCAAGACTAGGGAAAGGTTCATTCTAAAAGAATGAATCAGTTGAAACAACGTCTTGAGGCCCTTACCAACAGGAAAGGCCTCCAGGAGGCAGGAGTGGTCCGGCCATATCCGGCCGAGTGGGACCTGGTTTCATACCCGCCTAAGTTCAAGGCTCCAACCCTTCAAGCATTTGATGGGAAAGGTTCACCGAACCAACATATCTACTACTTTAAATCCCAAACAGGGAATGTGATAGATAATGATGCCATTCTGGCACGCTTGTTCATCGGCACCCTAAAAGGGCTTGCCTTTGAATGGTTCATGAAGCTCCCAGAGGGCTCCATCAAGAATTGGGGCGATTTGGAGAAGCTCTTTCTAACGCGCTTCTTCGAAGATGACTCGGAGGTCAACATGCCTACCCTTTTAGCCACCAAGCAGGGAAAGGGAGAGTCCGTTAAGTCTTTCGTAGAAAGATTTCGGAACGTAGCACTCCGATGTCTAAGCGGTATGACCCAGGTTACCCTGGTGGAAATATGCCGCCATAATCTTCAAACTTCGCTCCTTGCCCAAATAGGAGTTGCCGAAAGCCGCACCTGGAAATAGTTGATCCAACAAGGTGAACAGGCTGAAGAAATCGTCGCTCGGGTCAGGGCAGAAGAAAACAAACCAAGACCCAAAAGGTCAACGAGGCGTGCGCCAGACAGATCCCTCCAGGCCAAACGGAAGGATAACTTGGCAGCAGAGACCAAATCCTCTGTCAAACCTCAACCGGTCAAGGGAAGTGGCTCTTCAAGCCAACCACGTGCTAACAAGTAGTATTCCTTCAAGGATGAACATGTCGACTCGCTCTTCAAACTACTCAACAAGAGCAACCGACTGAAGCTCCCTGAAGTTAGGCGCCCTAAAGAAGTCGGTAAAACCGATAATCCCACTACTGCATGTATCACAGGATGTTGGGACACCCCACCAAGAGCTGTTATGTCTTCAAGGACATCCTTCAGGCTCTGATTGACGCGGAGGTATTAAACTCCGTCCAGAGCAGAAGAAGGTGGCGGCCAACATGACGTCGTTCCTCCAGTTTGGAAGGCAACCTCCAACACCCTCTGGGGTAGTCCCTATCCCAAGAGGAGAGCTGAGAATGGTCAACACAGACCCTCACCAACAGCGAGAGAAGGGCCTGATACCCGTTTCCACGCCTCAGGGAGAAGTCATGTAGGTTCATCCTGACCTTGTGGATAGCCAGCAATGGACCACTGTTACCAGCAGAAGGTCCAAAGGCAAAGCGAAAGCTTCGTCTTGTAATGTGGTGTGTGCTTCTTCTCGGGAAACGGAGACTGATGTTCCCTCACTGACCGATTTAGAAGAGGAGACGATAGTCCTGGCCACAGAACCCGGTCAACTGGTGGCGAAAATCCGTTCAGGGCAGTCATATTTGAAAAAGTATGACGAAATGGCGGTAACTCCTCCAAGACCTGCTGCAGAGCCAGCCAAGCCCTCCACAAAGCAACCTGTGGAGAAACAGAAAGAGCTTCGGTTTTCCAGAGTTCTTTCGAAAGACATAGCGGAAGGATCCACAGCACCTTACTGCTTTGATGTTCTGGCCCAACTGGCTAACATCCCGGCCCAGATTACTCTTTATGAGCTTCTTAGGCTATCGAAGTCGACCAGAGAAGCTCTACAAGAGGCCTTGGCTAATGCTGAGGTTTTCATGACCCAGGTGCCGATCAGACCAAAAGAGGAAGATGTAGAGGACTGCCTCCATACCTCCCAAAATGTTCCCTGCATCACCTTCACGGCGGATGATATGCAAGTTAAAGGGAAACATGATCGACCCCTTTACTTCGCAGGGTATATTGGATCATCTGAGGTGAACCGCATTCAGGTAGATCCCGGGTCTGCATTGAGCATTATGCCTCGCCGAGTCATGCAACATCTCAGGATTCCTACTCACCGTTTGAGCGCCACCCAGACTACTATTTACGGGTTCAATGCCAATAGTACCCGTCCAATGGGGAAGGTCAAGCTTAAATGCCAAATTGGAGACCTAAGGTCAGAGGTGACATGCTACATCATAGATGCTGACACCTCCTACAACTTGCTGCTGGGACGACCGTGGATTCATCGCAATTCTATCGTTCCCTCTACTCTCCACCAAGTCATGAAATACATTGACGGGAGTGGAAAGGTGCGAATGTTGATTGCCGAAAGGCATCCGTTCAGGGGAGTTGAGAATTATTTCACAGATTCTCTCCTATATCAGGAATCTATGGAAACAGATGAAATCCCGCAACCAGAGGAGCCCGACTCTGGTAATGAAGCTGACACCGAGCCGGAAAAAGAAGAATGCATTTGGGAACTAGACCCACTTGTAACGGGCATTAATAAGCCTGATGTTGATAATACCTCCGATAATGTAGGCGGATGGTATATTAATGAAAACTTAGATCTGGCGTATTTCTCTGTGTTTGCTTCTGATTCAGTGCCGTCAGACACTAGTACCGAAGTCGATGACGATCTCTGGTCGACAATGGATGCTTTGACATCATTGCATGTACCAGTGAAGTCGTCCTTCGAAACGTATCAAGATGCCGGCGATGCGCAAGAATCAACATTCATGGTTCCAGCGAGACGGAAAGGCCAAAGACCAATTCTTTTCGGACGAATTGAATCCGAACCAATGACCCATGAAGAATCAGAAGGCAAGCAGGAATCCCCTCAGTTCGGTCATTATGAGCCAAAGGCGCTCAGAATGATGAAAAACATGGGATATGATCTAACAAGCGGACCAGGGTTGAACTTTGGCAAAGGAAGGAGAACACTACTTCGATCTTTTGTACCAAAAGGGAAAACCCCTGATTATTATCATCGGACTCGCAGGGGGTTGGGCTATGTGTCAACTCCGATCCCATCAGCTTCTGAGTCTGAAGAGTCATTATGCCATGATTACTCATCGGGCACGTCATCGTGGGAATCAGATGCTAGTGTCGGCAACATCTTCAGAGAACTTTCAGTGAACATGGTTTCAACAAGCCACTGGAAGACGGAGATGAAGAAATGATCCAATCTAATACAGATCCTTGGATCAAACACTTAAACAATCTTTGGGATACCCGCTTCGAACAACGTGAGCCACCCACAGAAGATAAGATTGTTCAAATCAATTTAGGAGATGAGGCTAATCCTAAGCCCATCTTCATAAGTGACGGCCTATCACCTTCTGAGAAAAATCGTCTAATATCTCTTGTACAAGAATATATAGACGTCTTCGCCTGAAATTACGAGGATATGCCTGGACTTGATCCTCGAGTGGCTATGCACCGCCTCAACATTAATACGGACAAAAAGCCTGTCAAGCAACAACAACGACGGTTCCGTCTAGAAATAATGGAGGCAATTCAATCAGAAGTCAGAAAGCTTAAAGACTCTGGCTTCATTAGGGAAGAACAACATCCTGATTGGGTAGCCAACATCGTCCCCGTTGCTAAAAGAACAGGAAGATCCGAATCTGCATCGATTTTCGTGATCTAAACGAGGCTTGTCCCAAGGATGAATTCCCACTGCCAATCACAGATGTCATGATTGACAATACATGTGGATTCGAGCGAATGTCCTTCATGGATGGATTCTCAGGATATAATCAAATCAAAATGTATCCTGATGATGAAAAGCATACCTCTTTCAGGACGCCACTGGGGGTTTACTGCTACACCGTCATGCCCTTCGGACTGAAGAATGCAGGGGCAACATATCAAAGGGCCATGAATGCCATTTTCCATCAGCACATCCGCAAAACGGTGGAATGCTATGTTGACGACATCGCAGTAAAAAGCCGCGCTAAGGGTGATCATATAACTGATCTAAAGGTTGTCTTCGACATGATGCAGGCCCATCAATTGAAGATGAACCCCACCAAGTCTTTCCTGGGGGTGACCAGTGGAAAATTCCTAGGGTTTGTAGTGACCTCTACGGAGATTCATTTGGACCCGAAAAAGGTTCGCGCTATCCAGGAGATGCAACCTCCGAGAAACCTCAAGGAGCTCAGGGGATTGCAAGGACGATTGGCGTATATCCGAAGGTTTATCTCAAATCTATCCGGAAGATGCCAACCCTTTTCCAAATTAATGCAGAAAGGTGTTTCGTTCATTTGGGACAGCGCTTGCCAGCAAGCATTTGAGGAAATTAAACAGTACCTCACGCAACTGCCAGTCCTTACAGCTCCGGTGTCTGGAAAACCTTTCCTGATATACGTCCGAGCGATGGATCATTCTTTAGGAGCTCTACTAGCTCAGAATGATGACCAGGGACAAGAGCAAGCAATCTACTATTTGAGTAGAACAATGATCGGGGCCGAACATCGATACAACCCGATCGAGAAAGAATGTTTGGCATTGGTGTTCGCTGTTCAGAAAATGCGATACTATTTGGTAGGCCAAACTATAAATGTCATATCAAAAGTCAACCCCCTGAGGTTACTCATGACAAAGCCTTCATCATTGAACGGCCGGCTGGCAAAATGAGCTATATTGCTATCCCAATATGAAATGCACTTTTTACCACAAAAAGCTGTGAAGGGACTAGCTTTGGCGGATTTTCTGGCTGAGCATCCAGATCCGAGGGCAACCAAACTTTACGAGGATCTCCCAGACGAGGTCGTTGAAGCCTGCCTGACCCAGACATCCTTTGAAAGGCAGGTGTGACAACTTTTCTTTGACGGTGCATCGAGAACAAGCCCAAGAGGACATATAGTGGCAGGAGTAGGAGTAGTACTCGTCTCCCCACAGAACTATGTGATTCCTCGAGCTGTCTCGTTAACCGAGCCTTGTTCCAACAATGTAGCGGAATACAATGCCCTCTTGATTGGGATGCAACTCGCCGATGAGATTGGCGTTAAAAATCTCGAGGCATATGGTGACTCCAAACTCATCGTCAGCCAAGTTCGTGGGAGTACGAAGTCAGACATGAAGACCTAGTACCCTATTACAACGCAACTGTCTACATGGCCAAGAGGTTCACCAACTTTTACATCGACCATGTGCCACGCAAGCAAAATGCGCATGCAGATGCACTGGCGTCTCTCGCTGCCTCTTTAGCTCTTCCAGCTGGAGCAGTAGAGAAAATATTTGTCCACAGCCATGACCTGTATTGCCCGAGACTTGCTCTTGAGGACTTCCAGGAGTCAACAGGAGATTGTCAAGGCAAGGAAGTTCTCGAGTCGTCAGCCAGTCCAGAGCCTAGAGACTGACGATTCCCCTATATTGATTATGTCATGTATGGCATCTTGCCTGAGGACCCAAAGAAGCGGCTGCCATTCGAAGGAAAGCCCCCAAATTCTACTATAATGTGATTACGCGAACGTTGTATCGTCGATCGCATGACGGGATCTTGCTTCGCTGCCTTTCACAAAAAGATGCACAGGAGGTGTTGAAAGAAGCCCATGACGGCATGTGTGGAGCCCATCAACCTGGCCCAAAACTTGCACACCGACTCCAAAGGTTGGGATATTATTGGCCTAAGATAATCGCTGACGCCATCGCTTATGCCAAAAGATGTCACGCCTGCCAAGTACATGGTGATTTCATCCATCAAGCACCAGGCTACCTTCACTCTACAACTTCTACCTGGCCATTTGATATGTGGGGGATGGATGTAGTCGGCCCTATCAGCCCACCATCATCAAAGGGATATCGGTTTATTTTGGCCATAACCGATTATTTCTCTAAATGGGCTGAGGCCATTCCTTTGAAGGAGGTGAAGTCATCTGACGTGATCAAATTTGTTAAACATCACGTCATTTACCGTTTTGGGGTACCTCGGCGAATCATCCACGACAACGGACCCCAGTTCATCAGCCAAGCCTTCCAGAGGTTCTGCACTAAATTCAGAATCCAGAGTATATCCTCAACGGCATACTACCCCGCCGCTAATGGTCTCGTAGAAGCCGTTAACAAGACCATCGGCAAGCTCCTCAAGAAATTTGTCTCTAAAAGTCAACGTGACTGGGACCACAGGCTAGGTGAATGCTTATGGGCTTATCGCACAACTGTTCGAACCCCAACTAAAGCTACGCCATTCTCTTTGGTATACGGGTGTGAAGCCGTGCTTCCACTGGAAATCCAAATTCCATCTCTACGCGTCGCCCTGACAGCAGAGATGACAAATGAGGAGAAACATCGACAGCGACTCCAAGAATTGGAAGCCTTAGATGACAAATGTCTGCAGGCCCAACAATAAATCGAGCTTTACCAAGCTCGGATTTCCAGAACCTTCAACAAGAAAGTTAAGGTGCGAACTTTCAAGAAAGGTGATCTTGTCTTAGCTGTTAGACGACCTATGGTGATGACACACAAGACAAAAGAAAAATTCCAGCCCAAATGGGAAGGACCATTTGTAGTGGAGTCAGTCTACTCAAATGGATCATATCGCCTCATAACCTCAAATGGCGATACACTCATGATGCCAATCAATGGCAGGTTCCTCAAGAAGTACTATCCTTAATAGTACTCCTCCTCCGATCAAGTTAAAAGTACACCTCTGATCAAGACAAGAAGAGCTTCTTCATTAACATCCGACGTCTCCGACGGCTAAAGATAGAGGAAAATGTTGGCTTTTAAGCCCAACATAAGTCCTCAACAACTCATCATGCTGAGGGGAATAGCATGGCTAGCCCAATTCAAACGGTAGTTGGTAAAGGCACCTCAAATCCGTTGACAGCTGAGGGTTTGCTAAAAACTCTGGGTTCTAATGTTACCATCTTTATTAACATCCGACGCCTCCGACGGCTAAGGATAGAGGAAAATGTTGGCTTTTAAGCCCAACATAAGTCTTCGACAACTCATCATGCTGAGGGGAATAGCATGGCTAGCCCAACTCAAACGGTAGTTGGTAAAGGCACCTCAAATCTGTTGATAGCTGAGGATTTGCTAAAAATCCTAAGTGGATGTAATTCCACCCTCTCCTCCAAAATCCCTTACCAATTCTCATACATAGAATGGTAGGTCTACAAAATACAATCATTACTACGTTAACACTATACCTCTGGTAATGAAAATCTTCAATACTCCTTGTCGAGTACAAACTTTACTTGTCAACTCTACATGGAGTAGCAAACCTTCGAATTTGCCAAGTTAACACTATACCTCTGGCACTTCAAATTCCACTTGTCAATTCTCATCAACAGATTGGCAGACCCTCAAATTGCTCATATCGCAAACAAATTTTGTCAAGTTAATACCACACCTCTGATAAATTACTGTTTAAGTTAACATCACACTTCTAACAGTAATCAAGCTGCTGCCAAGTTCAATATTAAACCTGTGACAGTCACCTTCCTTCAGACTTTCATATCGAAGCTGAAATGAATGATGCTAAGTTAACACTACACCTCTAGCATCCAGGTCATTGCTAAGTTCAACAATACACTTAAGGCTATGACTTTCCCTCGAACTTCCTTGTTAAAGTCGAGATGAGCAATGCCAAGTTCAAAAGTACACCTCTAGCATTACCCTCACTGCCAAGTTAAACATCACCCCTATGGCAGTGACACTTTCAGTTTTCCCAAATAAAACTGAAATGCTTTTGAGTCAAGTTAAAATCACACCTCTGACTCACATCCTTGTCAAGTTAATACTACATTTCTGACAAGACTACGTTCGACCCGTTAAGTTAATATCACACCTCTAACGGTAAAGACTTTTCTAGATCCCCCGCGAATCTAGTCTTACTTGTTATTCTCCCCAACAGAACAACAAGTCTACCTAAAAATATTGTTAGGTTAACATTACACCGTTAACAGTGTTTTCATCAACTCCCCAACTATCTTAATCAAGTTAAGCCTAAAACCTCTAATAAAGGTTCATCTTCCTGGGGGTACAAGTTTCACCTGTCGCTTTCTTTTAGAGAGTGGCAGGTCCACAAAAATTACCGTATCCCTTGTCAAGTTAATATCACACCTCTGACAACATTGCTGAGCTCCTGAAACAGGATCTCTCTCCATAGAATGTGACTCGTTAAGACTATCATCATAGTTTTGACAAGTCAAAGACCCTTCGCTTCTATTCGTCTGACTAAAAAAAAAAGAGAAAAGTTCAAGACAATAGAAGGAAACAAAAAGAAAAGTGTCACTTTTATTTTTATATCCAAGCATATGAAAGTGATACAAAACGCTCTCTTATACAACAAGATTGAGTGTTACAGATAAAGGAGTACAAAGAAGTCCCTTTCTCTCTCAAAGGTTGCACTCACTCCTTGAAGATGCTCACAACTCCAAGTACAAGATGTTTGGAAGGGCGCCAAAGTAGGATTGAACACTGTGGCGACGATCGGAAGCTGGTTGCACCATGATGCATGATGTAAACATCGAAGAAGCCTCTGATTGACCGAGAACAATGGTGTTTCTTGAGGACGAAAGGCAGCAGAATCTTCTGATTCCACCTGACCATCCGAAGCGGCGGGGTATGATCCTTCGTTAATGAACATCTCCACCACCAGAAAGTCATCCAATGAGCATTGAGTTTTCATCGATGTCACTTCTGGGGTAGGTGAAGGGAGAATCCAAGGACATAACCACCACTATATCCCCCGCCATACTCAATCTGACCATGCCATGCCAAGAAGCATGACTGGTGCATTGAATCCAAAGAGATCTTGGCGAGGGTCCGATCCCCGTCTCCCGAAGACGGGAGCCATGACTTCTTCTCCTGTGGTCGACCATCGACCAAGTTCGCTGGCCGATATATTCTCCCAAGGGCCCAGCGAACATGAAAAAGGATGATCAAGCCTACCTGCAAGAAGCAAACAAAAGTTAGAAGATCTGAAACTTAGTATATTTCAATAAGAAAAACTAAGTGACAGACGCAGCTATTGCGGAAAACTGCAGACGCAGGAATAACCCGCGCAGTGAACCTAACTTCTGCGGCGGCAGAAACAGACGCGATCAAAGCTGTGATACACACAGAAGTCAAACGCAGTCTAGTTTTGTATCCGCGTTTAAGGTATGAGGCGCAAAAAGAATCAGTTGTGGAAATTGCCGTCTCCCTATTCAACGAGCAGGGGTTGCAAAATTCAGGGCTGAAAGTTTCATGGCAGACTAGGAAGTCATACCCGCAGCAACCCCCATTAAGGGTTGAACCTTCTGCACCAAGGCGCGGATATAAAAGGTGCTCAAGGAGACGCTTCTTGATCTTGAAATCACTTGACAGTGATAATCTTCTGGAGAGATTAAACAGAAGCATGATAGCTCTGGGTCATCATCATCTATGGAGGCAAGTTCCAGATACAAGTCCGTGAAGAGGAAAGGCAGAATCGCTCAGAACATTCGCCCTCAAAGGAAAGTAGTCTAAGTAATGGACCGCTAAAAGGAGAAGCTGAGCCCTATTTATAGGCAAACCACAAAACCTGTGATTAATGGCCCGCTAATCAGAACCGTCGGCTTTAATTCCCACACAAATATCAAAGCCCAACAACAGGCTGACGCGTGGACTATCGCTTCGGGAAAAATCGAAGACGCGAGTCTCCGATCGCCAGCGTCGATTTGGCATTTAAAGGCATTAATGCCTGAACCCAATGAAGGGCTGACGCGTAGACCGCCGCTTCGGGAAATATCGGATGATGCGAGTTCCCAATTGTCAACGTCGACTTGACATTTAAAGATCCCACGAAATCTTTATGACAAGCTGCATGTAACGCTTGGGAAGTTGCACCAAACGCAGGCCCGAGAGCCGCGACCAGGAACTGGCGTCCCTTTGCGAATTAGAAAATGGCGTTCTTTTTCATTCCAGTCAAGAGACCTGCAACCGCGTCTCTTAGAGTGATTCAAAGCTGCATCCCTTCACAGCAAAAGGGACCCATTCCGGGGGTCGCGCTTGAAAATCACATAAAAGTGGAGAGTCGCTTCCTGAGACTTGTGTCCTCAACGGAGAAAGCCTATGGCATTAACAAGTATCTTGGAGCTGCGTCGACATGGCGAGATGATAATGGTGTTCCTATCATAAACTGAATATAATTTGAGATTGTACCAGGTCAAGGACACACTGCCGCGTCCCCATATCTATGCGTCAGTTTTGAGGAGCGTAAGACCGCGTCCTCACGGCATCTTGAATTCTGTACTTGGGCAGAGTTAAGAGCTGCGGCTAGGGAGCCGCACCCAAAGCTGCGTCTTTCGCGCCAACTGGACAGGTCAGAGTCGCGTTTCCTGGGACTGCGTCACCACCACAAAATCAGAACCGCGTTTGGCAAACTCAGTTCAGCCAGCCAAAGATCACAACCAAAGAGTGCAGCTAAGAAATTGGATTCATCTACAGTGGAACAATGAAGATGGAGCAGAATTTCAAGAGACTTTTATTATTTGAGCCAAAAATGATAAAAGTGATACAAACACTCTTGATGAATTTGTAGGTTCACCTAGAGGGGGGGTGAATAGGTGAAGGCTAATCTAATGGTCACTTAATGATGAATTATGCAAATAATGCGGAAGCTAAAAACAATTATGACCTAATTAAAACTTTTACACTAAACATTATGTATAACACAAGAGTGTTGCCGAATTCCCCGTGAATGGCTCTGGACAAACTCCTCTAGATTCCCCTTGAATGGGTTGAGGTGCCGCGTTGGCTCTCTTGGTTGAATACAAGTGTTAGCAACAATTCCAAGCAAGTATCAATATGAGCACAAAAGAATATCTAGCATGTAAATGAAAGCACAATAAATAGTATGCAAGATATAAAAGAGACAAAGAGAGAGAGAGAGAGCAATCGCAAACACAAGGGTATGTTTCGAGGTTCGAGCACACTTGCTCTACATCCCCGCCTTCGACACACGAAGGATTTCCACTATGCAAGATCCCAATGGATCTCTCCTCGGTGCCGCAACACCTACAAGCCCTCGGACTCTCTAGTCCCTTACACACCGCAAGCCCACCGGCTCGCCGAGGCCGCACCTCAATCAACAAGAGTTCGCACCCGAACCCTAAACAACCACGAGCACACTTGCCCGTCTCCTCAAAGAACAAAGAAAAAATCTTTGGTGATCTACAACACTTTGATCACCTAAAGCACTCTCACTACAACACACCTATAGGATGTATAATCAATGGATAGCTCAAGTGTGGTGTGAGAAAAATAAGGATGTGAAAGGTGGAGGAAAACTCAAAGACTTTCTTTTAAACACTCTTGATAAATCTCTCCTTTTGATTGGAAATATTTGCTCTAAATCAAGTGGAGGAAAACCTCTAGATAGTTCAGGAAAAACTGGTGAAAACCCACTTGAAAATCTTAGCTCACAACAATGACAAGACCCCCAATTTATAGGCTGCCAGAAAACTAGCCGTTGGGATCTGTCAGAACTGCCGGTCGACCGGCCCGGTCGACCGCCAACGGTCAAAATCCGACCGTTGGAGCTACCGGTCGACCGACCCGGTTGACCCAGAAAAACAGAGAGCAATCTCTGAATTTCGGTCGACCGTCCCGGTCGCCCGGCACACTGCCAGATCAAACGTGCACGTCCGTGCACGTCGGTCGACCGACTTCAGGATTAGTCGACTTATAAGCTAGTATAAGTCGACTAGCTGAAGCCTGAAACAATTTTTCTGGGATTAAAAAGTTAGTTTTTTTGACTTAAATAAAATCCCATAAAATACATAAAAATCTACAAAAATAGTTTAACCAATATACTTTGATATACAAACATGCTTGCACAAAATCAAGGCATGTTATAAAAGATTGGATTATTTTTGTAACTTGGAAATATTTGGCTCATGATAAAAACTGTATTTTCCAAAACATGTTTTCCAAAACATATTTTTCCAAATCTTCATCAAATACAAAAACAAGATATACTTTTAAGGCATAGTGTGTATGGATATGATCCACTACACAATCATAATGAAATATCTATATTTTTGACATTAAGCTCTAAACTTGATTTTGGTTAAAAGATAAGTACATGAGAAATACCAAAATCAAACTTGTATTTTTCGAAAATGAAAAATCTTTTCTAAACTAAAAAATCTTTTGTAAAACATAACTAACAAGAGTGTGTGTGTGTAAATGTACTTGAGCAATCCACTAACTATCTATCCTTTACATTTTATCTAAAATAAAAATAAAATCTTATACCTAGACACAAGTCTTCATCTTCTTGAAGTCTTCACTTGAAGGCTTCTCATCTTCTTGACTTGGTCCAAGCTTGATCCAAAAGCTCCTTGGATCACACCGTGCTAGCTCCAAATCTTGACATTTTATCCTTTGTTGAGCTATGCACCTACTAAGATCTTGATAATGAATCTGTCACTAATTAAACACAAGATCATTAGTACTATAACTTCATGAGTTGATCATCATCAAAACTAGGGTGATAGGCCTTTGGGCCAACAATCTCCCCCTTTTTGATGATGACAAAACTCATGGAGTTATATATGCATGGATTAAAGTAAAGCTTCAAGGAAGCTCCCCTTAACTCATGCATAACACAAAATAATAAATATATGCAATGAAGCTCATAATATGTATGCAAATGAATGGAGATAAAACATGCAACAAGCATAAATCAAAATCTTTTTCTCCTATTTGCAATACAAAACATATATGCATAAACATACAAGGAAGACAAATACTTCTCCCCCTTGAGCAATGAAAACATGCATATAAACTCAAATACTTCTCCCCCTTTTTGTCAATCATCAACAAAGGGTTCAAAGTAAAATCAAATCAAACAAATTTTCCCCCCCTTTTTGTCATAAACAAAGAGATCAATAAGGGGTAATACAAATCAATCAATAAAAATTTATATGCGATATACATTGTAACGCCCCGATCCTAAAGATACGGAGACGTTATGGCAACGTACATACGCGAGGTGAAAACACGCTCACGCGTACGTTAAGCCTCAGTACAGTACATAACCTCCATATAGACATGGGTCCCAGCATAAAATAAGTATAAGAATACCTGCAGAAATAGGTCAGCGATCATAATAGATATGAAAAATAGGGACAAATAAGATAACAGAAATAAATGCCCAGGATACCTATGAATAGGCCAGATGAGGAATCTCCTATGTCACTCCAAGGCACTCTCTGCTACTCCGAGAACTCGGATCTCCAATCTGAGCACGCAAACCCAGGGTCGTCAGAAACCGACCTAGTGAGTGGTAAAATGAAGGAGGCAGTATATATACATAATAATAAAGCACGATACTAATATATAATACATGATGTGGTACAAGTGATATTATATCATAAGCATATAGGAAGCAGTGAAATATATAAACATGTCATCTTTTGGTACCATCACTACCTAGCCGTTATCATCAGGTCATGATTCTAATCATATCGAGTTTATATAATAAATAATGTTATTTAGCGGTGAAGTAAAAGCAGCGAACATGGTAGTGATGTAAATGAACATGCGGGTAGGCATATACAATATGAACATGTTACTGTGTTGTGTCTAAATAGCATATAAGCAATGCAAAGCAGAATATATGTGATGCAAGGTGTACATGTGCATGAGTAGTATGCCACCATAGGTATCAGGTAGTGTAGTAAAGTCTACAGGTAACATGAGAGCGGATACAATAACATGAACAGGAACAGTAACAAGTTAGTATACATGTATCAGGCAAGTCATGTGATTGACACAATAGTAGAAATCAGTATCACCTGATATTTTAATCAATCTCTTCCAGTGTCCCATACCACTGGCAGTTCATACCGGAGCCCGCACTCCAGTCGAACCCATCCGGACATGGCCTACGGGTACCATTATCCAGACGAGAGAGTGACCAAATAACAAGTGTTCCCAACGTCACTATTGTGTATACTGTTTTATTATGTTAATTGGAAACCCATGGTCGAGGAGTTCTTATCGGGTGGATGTATCCCGTGCATACCCGGGATCACGGCCTTAAACAATCCCCTGGCTGCTGAGACCAGGGCCCTCCGCTAAGAGGGGAGCATGAATCAAGTAACAAGAGCTCATGGAGCAATTGGTAGGAAGCACTACCGTCCCCTGCAGTGGGAAAACAATATGGATCCAGTACATCACCCGATAAGATCTAGTCAACCGTCAAGTCTCCCCATACCCAAGTTATCATTATGATCTGATATGTCAAGTATACGATGTAACAAGAACAGATACAGTACATGATACGGGTACATGATAACTGGACCAGAGTTCTGTTGATAGCATAGAACAATATAACGAGAAACGGGAACAATATAACATGAACAATATAACGGGAAACATGAACAATAGATGTGGAAGTCCACATGTAGCATATCAACAGCTCTCATGTCCAGTATCGGGAATATCCATATCATTGTAACAGGAATCAATCATATAACATGAATACGGGAACATGGAATAATAATACATGTAATAAGCACGGTGATCCATATGACAAGAAGATAGAAACAACACAGACATGTGTAACTGTAATATATAAGCATGACATATATGTGTATGATGATCATGCTAATATGAAATGCAGTAGCCCGTGCAGTGATATGCCATGAATCCATGTAACGAGGATAACAATACATTACATAATGGTATTTCGTGAAGTGGTACCGCTACGTATCGGTGTGCCTACGAAATAACAGTGTGTCCGTGTCATAGTATCTGTGTAACATGTACCGGTAATAACTGTAGTCGGTGTCTACTATCCTGTCCAGTGAACTACAGTATCCGTGTAGCCATAAGCCTGCGTAGCACTAATATATGTAGGAACAGTAGTCGACGGTGTCTTATAGTAACGGTATCTAGCATGCATGTCTAGTACCAGTGAAATGTCATAGTGTATCTGTGGATCAGTATGCATGTAACGTGACTGTGATACAAGCCATGTCATAATGGTGTACACGAATATGGTGACATGGTGGCCCGGGTGTCAGTGGCTGTGAAGGTATGATGACTGTGTCCGTGTTGTCTCTGCCAGTATTTATTAGTAATCTAAGTTCCTCCTTATCTTTCTTCTAAATCAGGAAATACCTAACCATGTGTTAGGTTATTCCTATTACCATGCATGTCCAATTATTATCAATTAATTATTAATAGGTATCAGTATTTATCCATAATCAAGATCTACCAATTCATTGCACTAAACATAATAAAAGGTAATTTATAAAATAAAAATACTCACAAACTGGCCATAGGACGGTAGCTCTCTTCTCCATGATCGCAACGGATCCAGAATCGCCCGAATTGGAGTCAGAGAGGGAGAAGGAGCGGCCATGGCGACCTCGCCGGAGGAGAGGCGCCGGGCCGGAGGCGCGGCGGTGGTGCGCCGGCTTGGACGCGGCGGCGGTCGCCACCGTTGGGCCTGCACAGTGTGGGGGAAAGAGAGAGATTAGAGAGAGAGTTTGGAGAGAGAGATAGAGAGAGAGGGAGTGTTTTAGAGAGAGAATTAGGAGAGAGAGGGGGTGTAGCTGATTCCACAGAGAGAGAGATTTAAATGGAGGAGAGGGAGCTAAGGCAGTTTGAGAGGCGGTGGGGGAATCTTCTCGAGAAAGGAAGAAGAAAGGAAAAGAAGGGAAAGAAAAAGAATAATAATAATATAATAATAATATTTTAATGGTATAATATTAGCCCAAAATTTGACCAGCTCCGATCGGTGCCCAAAAAATACAAAAAATAGAGAATATTACGCTGAGACGTAATATGAAAACAGTTTGTAGAAAGTCAATCCGATTTGCAAATTAAAAATCCCGGAGTGTCTCGCCGATAACGGGCGACACCGGTTTGGCCAGATTTTCGATAAATCCCGAAAAATCCCCAAAAATATTTCAACGTAGATAATATGATTCTAAAACACAAGGTGAAAGCGGAATCGTAAAAACAACTCCGTTTGTGAAATAAAAATTGTGAAGCCGGTAATCGGTATCGGTCGACCCGACTACGGAGATTTTCCAAAATAAAATTCCTGAAAATACTGAAAAATCTAAAATATTAGAAAATAATTTTTGACACTGAAATCAGCTCAATCGGACTACTACGGAGGTCAAATCATTTTGTACGTCGTATCGCGTACTGATACGGTAATACGTACACCGGGGAGCAGGGGGTTACATTTCTCCCCACCTTACAAAAAATTGCGTCCTCGCAATTTCCATCAGGTGTGAGAACAAGATTTTTAACCCCAAAAGTCGAAATGTTACGGGTCCACGACACTTTCGCTGTGCACTCTGCTATCTATAAGGAACTCGGGATGGAGAAGTATGGTAGTGAACTCATCCTCACGGATTGGAAGCAAGACAATGCAAGGATAGCGAAAAGGAAATCGGATGTTCTGGGGACAACAGAAAGGAAGGAAGGAATACAAACGAGTCACAGAATGACTTGTCAAGGTAATGGTATTCTTGTACTCGTTGCTGGAATCCCCAAATTCAGATCAGATCAGTTAATCTGAACCTGATTGTACTGTTGGTACGAGCCCGAGGATTGACCCAGGTGGTTACCCACACCAGGTGTGAACCTAAGCTCTGATACCACTGTGTAACGCCCCGATCCTAAAGATACGGAGACGTTATGGCAACGTACATACGCGAGGTGAAAACACGCTCACGCGTACGTTAAGCCTCAGTACAGTACATAACCTCCATATAGACATGGTCCCAGCATGAAATAAGTACAAGAATACCTCCAAAATAGGTCAGCGATCATAATAGATATGAAAAATAGGGACAATAAGATAACAGAAATAAATGCCCAGGATACCTATGAATAGGCCAGATGAGGAATCTCCTATGTCACTCCAAGGCACTCTCTGCTACTCCGAGAACTCGGATCTCCAATCTGGGCACGCAAACCCAGGGTCGTCAGAAAGCGACCTAGTGAGTGGTAAAATGAAGGAGGCAGTAATATATACATAATAATACAAGCACGATACTAATATATAATACATGATGTGGTACAAGTGATATTATATCATAAGCATATCGGAAGCAGTGGAAATATATAAACATGTCATCTTTTGGTACCATCACTACCTAGCCGGTTATCATCAGGTCATGATTCTAATCATATCGAGTTTATATAATAAATAATGTTATTTAGCGGTGAAGTAAAAGCAGTGAACATGGTAGTGATGTAAATGAACATGCGGGTAGGCATATGCAATATGAACATGTTACTGTGTTGTGTCTAAATAGCATATAAGCAATGCAAAGCAGAATATATGTGATGCAAGGTGTACATGTGCATGAGTAGTATGCCACCATAGGTATCAGGTAGTGTAGCAAAGTCTACAGGTAACATGAGAGCGGATACAATAACATGAATAGGAACAGTAACAAGTTAGTATACATGTATCAGGCAAGTCATGTGATTGACACAATAGTAGAAATCAGTATCACCTGATATTTTAATCAATCTCTTCCAGTGTCCCATACCACTGGCAGTTCATACTGGAGCCCGCACTCCAGTCGAACCCATCCGGACATGGCCTACGGGTACCATTATCCAGACGAGAGAGTGACCAAATAACAAGTGTTCCCAACGTCACTATTATGTATACTGTTTTATTATGTTAATTGGAAACCCATGGTCAAGGAGTTCTTATCGGGTGGATGTATCCCGTGCATACCCGGGATCACGGCCTTAAACAATCCCCTGGCTGCTGAGACCAGGGCCCTCCGCTAAGAGGGGAGCATGAATCAAGTAACAAGAGCTCATGGAGCAATTGGTAGGAAGCACTACCGTCCCCTGCAGTGGGAAAACAATATGGATCCAGTACATCACCCGATAAGATCTAGTCAACCGTCAAGTCTCCCCCATACCCAAGTTATCATTATGATCTGATATGTCAAGTATACGATGTAACAAGAACAGATACAGTACATGATACGGGTAACATGATAACTGGACCAGAGTTCTGTTGATAGCATAGAACAATATAACGAGAAACGGGAACAATATAACATGAACAATATAACGGGAAACATGAACAATAGATGTGGAAGTCCACATATAGCATATCAACAGCTCTCATGTCCAGTATCGGGAATATCCATATCATTGTAACAGGAATCAATCATATAACATGAATACGGGAACATGAAATAATAATACATGTAATAAGCACGGTGATCCATATGACAAGAAGATAGAAACAACACAGACATGTGTAACTGTAATATATAAGCATGACATATATGTGTATGATGATCATGCTAATATGAAATGCAGTAGCCCGTGCAGTGATATGCCGTGAATCCATGTAACGAGGATAACAATACATTACATAACGGTATTTCATGAAGTGGTACCACTACGTATCAGTGTGCCTACGAAATAACAGGTGTGCCGTGTCATAGTATCTGTGTAACATGCACCGGTAATAACTGTAGTCGGTGTCTACTATCCTGTCCAGTGAACTACAGTATCCGTGTAGCCATAAGCCTGCGTAGCACTAATATATGTAGGAACAGTAGTCGACGGTGTCTTATAGTAACGGTATCTAGCATGCATGTCTAGTACCAGTGAAATGTCATAGTGTATCTGTGGATCAGTATGCATGTAACGTGACTGTGATACAAGCCATGTCATAATGGTGTACACGAATATGGTGACATGGTGGCCCGGGTGTCAGTGGCTGTGAAGGTATGATGACTGTGTCCGGGTTGTCTCTGCCGCCAGTATTTATTAGTAATCTAAGTGCCTCCTTATCTTTCTTCTAAATCAGGAAATACCTAACCATGTGTTAGGTTATTCCTATTACCATGCATATCCAATTATTATCAATTAATTATTAATAGGTATCAGTATTTATCCATAATCAAGATCTACCAATTCATTGCACTAAACATGATAAAGGTAATTTATAAAATAAAAACACTAACAAACTGGCCATAGGACGGTAGCTCTCTTCTCCACGATCGCAACGGATCCAGAATCGCCCGAATCGGAGTCAGAGAGGGAGAAGGAGCGCCATGGCGACCTCGCCGGAGGGGAGGCGCCGGGCCGGAGGCGCGGCGGTGGTGCGCCGGGCTTGGACGCGGCGGCGGTCGGCCACCGTTGGGCCTGCACAGTGTGGGGGAAAGAGAGAGATTAGAGAGAGTTTGGAGAGAGAGATAGAGAGAGAGGGAGTGTTTTAGAGAGAGATTAGGAGAGAGAGGGGGGGGTAGCTGATTCCAGAGAGAGAGAGAGAGAATTTAAATGGAGGGAGAGGGAGCTAAGGCGGTTTGAGAGGCGGTGGGGGAATCTTCTCGAGAAAGGAAGAAGAGAAGGAAAAGAAGGGAAAGAAAAGAATAAAAATAATAATAATAATAATATTTTAATGGTATAATATTAGCCCAAAATTTGACCAGCTCCGATCGGTACCCAAAAATTACAGAAAATAGAGAATATTATGCTGAGACGTAATAAGAAAACGGTTTGTAGAAAGTCAATCCGGTTTGCAAATTAAAAATCCCGGAGTGTCTCGCCGATAACGGGCGACACCGGTTTGGCCAGATTTTCGATAAATCCTGAAAAATCCCCAAAAATACTTCAACGTAGATAATACGATTCTAAACACAAGGTGAAAGCGGAATCATAAAATACAACTCCGTTTGTGAAATAAAAATTGTAAAGCCGGTAATCGGTATCGGTCGACACCGACTACGGAGATTTTCCAAAATAAATTCCAGAAAATACTGAAAAATTTAAAATATTAGAAAATAATTTTTGACACTGAAATCAGCTCAATCGGACTACTACGGAGGTCAATCAATTTTGTACGTCGTATCGCGTACTGATATGGTAATACGTACACCGGGGAGCAGGGGTTACATACATTTATGAAGAGGAAGACGCTAAGTTAGCTTCCCTACACATATGCATTACATGAAGAAGGGA
This sequence comes from Agave tequilana, assembly GCA_038442645.1. Taxonomy (NCBI): domain Eukaryota; kingdom Viridiplantae; phylum Streptophyta; class Magnoliopsida; order Asparagales; family Asparagaceae; genus Agave; species Agave tequilana. Next base: position 265,050 of record JAVJIF010004954.1, on the reverse strand, counting down.
TGACAAGCCCTAACTCACATAACACATATTATGTAATGCATAAGAGGATGTGAAGTTCCCCCTACACACGTATATCATATAAAGAAGAGTTGTCAAGCTCCTCAATTTATAATATACTCAACATGAATCTACATGTAGGAGAGATGTTAAGCTCTCCTTGCATATAGGAAATACAAATCAAAATTTTGAATTTTTCTTTAAATTTTGAACTTTCTTAATAAAAACATTTTGAGATATCAAATCAACATATTTTTTTTATTTTGATATTAATTTTGAAAACATATTGCATAAGCTTTAAGAACAATCGAAGGTTAAATTAAGCTTAGCAAATAGATCACATGTATGAAAAGCTAATACCAATGGTAATTGATATAATTTTAATTTGAAAGAATTCATACATACAATCAAAATATGAGTATATAAAAATCATATGATACCAATTGAAAATATCCAATGATACCAATTGAAGAGTAAGCTTATCATATACTCTACCAAATGAAGAGATTGCACTAGTTAATATGAAAATGTTTTTAAAACTAGTACGAAATCCTTCAAGTAAGGAATAAAGTAAAAAGAAATGTCAATAAATCTCATATTCCTTTAAATCATCACACATTTTTTTATTAAAAACAAAATTTATATTTCAAGATATATGTATGTTTTGACAACACAATAAGTATACATACATATCTCTTAAACACAATTGAGTCCATATAAATAGATTTGCATTAAAGGCAAATGACTCAAGAGGTATACATGTATATCTTAAAGTTTGGCAAAATACACATATACATGAAATGAAAAAACACATGATCATAAAACAAATCCAAAAAGTGGGAATACAAGTTTAAAATATATGTATCATCAAAACCAAGCAATACAAGCACATTTCATGGGTTCAAATAAGCATTCAAGCACAAATATAAATAGATTTATTTGTGGCCCACGATATGTACAAGTATAAATCCTAGTGTTGACAAAAACTAACATATAAACTAATATTCAAATCATGAAGCATCAATCTTTTTGATCACAAAAGAATTTATCCATATAATTGAAATAAAGTAGGATCATGTGGATATCTTATAAATTAATAGAAGAATAGATAACTAGTTTAAATTGATTTTGAATAACTAGTTAAAGATCCTTCAATAACATCAAATCGTATGTTTTTCATAAAACACAACTAGATACATAAAAATTTAAGCACTCATGGTCTTTAAGGCTCAAAAATGATTTTAATAAATGTGTGAGTGTTAAACGATCATGTAACTAGCATTTTTATGAAATAGTCAATGAAGCTCAAAAAGATCATAAGTCACATTTTTAACAATTCAACTTAAAATCATTTTTCATAAAATCAACAAACTTCTAGGTATATGTATGATTTATCCAAATCTAACAATATGCATACATATCCCAAATATAAAAGAGTCTCTTAATGATGTTTGCATTAAGGCAAGAGACTCACGGGTATACATGTATATTATTAGATTTGAATTAAAAATACATATACATGAAGTAAAGCACAAAAATAGGCAAAAACATGTATAAAAGAGAATCATCAAAACTAGTCTATACATATGCATATAGTGGATACAAAGAGCATGAAGTTCAATTATATATGAATCAATTGTAATTCACTATTTGTATGTATACATGCACGTTTTGATAAAATCTACATTTAAACTAGTTCATACCACATGAAGCACAATAAATCATAAAACATGAACATGCTATGAATATTAGGAATGAACAAGCATGATCATAAAAAGTAAGAGTTTAGAGATTGTTACCAACTCCAAAGCTCCAATTATGGTGGTCTTTCCACCAAAGCTCCTTGATAGTGATGCATCCCAAAAGTATGTCCATCATGTCCAAGTGTATCCACTACCAAGGCACCAATCCTCTCACGTCTTGTGAGAGCCCTCACCTACATCAAAAGCAAATGGTGGGGGTTTTGGTACCCATATTTTCTTGGGTCCTTTGGGGTTAGTCTTGTTGTAAGGCACCCAAAAATTCTTATTCTTAGCAAAATTAAAATGATCTAATCTATCATAACAATATTTTGCTAAATGGCCTTTGCGGCCACAATGTGTACATACGTACACCTTAGTATGCTTATGTGAGTGTGTATGATCGTGTTGTGCAACATAAGCAAATGCATGGTTATGATGTGCATGAATGTGTGGAGTTTGTTTCTTTGAAAACATTGACTCCAACCTAGAATGATTGAAAGCACAAGAGTTCAAAGTTGAACTCAAACCATCCATTTTATTTTTCAAAACTTTTATCTCATTAGTGGTGGCATGTAAAGCATGATGAGATAAATAGTCATTTTTCTTTTTTTTTGTGAAACGAAATCTTTTTCTTTTTCAACAAATTTTCTTTTCAAAGTAATATTTTCTTGAAAAATAACTTCTTTTTGTTTTTTCACCAAATCAATTTTATTTTTCAAAGAATTGTTTCCTTCACACAAATCATTCAATTTTGAAAATAAGGAAACATTCTCATTTTTCAAATCTTCCTTTTCCTTTTCTAAGCATGCAATCTTATTTGCTAATGATCTTTTTCTTTAAGCATGCAATCAAATTCTTTTTCAAATTTTTGTTATCTTTTTCTAAACATGCAATGTTACTTCTAAATGAGTCATGTTCTTTATGCATGCAAGCAATGTTCTTTTTCAAATTTTTATTTTCTTTCTTAAGCATGTCATATTTTCAAGAATTGTTTGACAAATGAAGTGAGCTCATCATATGACATGTCCTCATCATCGGATTCGGAGTTTACCTCAAGGGGGTTATCCCCTTGGACCATGTAGCACACGTTGGAGGTGTCGCTCCCAACGTCCGAATCGCTCCCGGCATAATATTGTTCTTTTTCGCCAAGGGAGAGGAGGGTGTTCCACACTACAAAAGCCAAATCAAGATTAGCAACCCTAGATAAATAATCATTATTTAGGGTAGATCTTAAAGCATGTAGGGCTTTTGTATTAGCCTCAAAATTCTTACCATCTATACAATACGCATTATTAGTAGTGGCAAGATATACATGAAAACCTAGGGCTTTGAGGTACAATGACATCTTAACCTTCCAAATTTGGATGTTAAGAATGTCAAAGGTGGGTGGTGACATGAAGTTCATGGTGTGTGTACAAATATTGTGATTAGCCTAAAAATGAGGATCTTTAACTCTAGGTTGTTAGACCCAAATCAGAGTACCAAGCTCTGATACCAATTGTAGGTTCACCTAGAGGGGGGGTGAATAGGTGAAGGCTAATCTAATGGTCACTTAATGATGAATTATGCAAATAATGCGGAAGCTAAAAACAATTATGACCTAATTAAAACTTTTACACTAAACATTATGTATAACAAAGAGTGTTGCCGAATTCCCCGTGAAGGGCTCTGGACAAACTCCTCTAGATTCCCCTTGAATGGGTTAAGGTGCCGCGTTGGCTCTCTTGGTTGAATACAAGTGTTAGCAACAATCCCAAGCAAGTATATCAATATGAGCACAAAAGAATATCTAGCATGTAAATGAAAGCACAATAAATAGTATGCAAGATATAAAAGAGACAAAGAGAGAGAGAGAGAGAGAGAGAGCAATCGCAAACACAAGGGTATGTTTCGAGGTTCGAGCACACTTGCTCTACATCCCCGCCTTCGACACACGAAGGATTTCCACTATGCAAGATCCCAATGGATCTCTCCTCGGTGCCGCAACACCTACAAGCCCTCGGACTCTCTAGTCCTTACACACCGCAAGCCCACCAGCTCGCCGAGGCCGCACCTCAATCAACAAGAGTTCGCACCCGAACCCTAAACAACCACGAGCACACTTGCCCGTCTCCTCAAAGAACAAAGAAAAATCTTTGGTGATCTACAACACTTTGATCACCTAAAGCACTCTCACTACAATACACCTATAGGATGTATAATCAATGGATAGCTCAAGTGTGGTGTGAGAAAAACAAGGATGTGAAAGGTGGAGGAAAACTCAAAGACTTTCTTTTAAACACTCTTGATAAATCTCTGCTTTTGATTGGAAATATTTGCTCTAAATCAAGTAGAGGAAAACTCTAGATAGTTCAGGAAAAATTGGTGAAAACCCACTTGAAAATCTTAGCTCACAACAATGACAAGACCCCCAATTTATAGGCTACCAGAAAACTAGCCGTTGGGATCTGTCAGAACTGCCGGTCGACCGGCTCGGTCGACCGCCAACGGTCAAAAATCTGACCGTTGGAGCTACCGGTCGACCGACCCGGTCGACCCAGAAAAACAGAGAGCAATCTCTGAATTCCGGTCGACCGCCCCGGTCGCCCGGCACACTGCCAGATCAAACGTGCACGTCCGTGCACGTCGGTCGACCGACCCGGTCGACCGACTTCAGGATTAGTCGACTTATAAGCTAGTATAAGTCGACTAGCTGAAGCCTGAAACAATTTTCTGGGATTAAAAAGTTAGTCTTTTTGGCTTAAATAAAATCCCATAAAATATATAAAATCTACAAAAATAGTTTAACCAATATACTTTGATATACAAACATGCTTGCACAAAATCAAGGCATGTTATAAAAGATTGGATTATTTTTGTAACTTGGAAATATTTGGCTCATGATAAAAACTGTATTTTCCAAAACATGTTTTCCAAAACATATTTTTCCAAATCTTCATCAAATACAAAAACAAGATATACTTTTAAGGCATAGTGTGTATGGATATGATCCACTACACAATCATAATGAAATATCTATATTTTTGACATTAAGCTCTAAACTTGATTTTGGTTAAAAGATAAGTACATGAGAAATACCAAAAACCAAACTTGTATTTTTCCAAAATGAAAAATCTTTTCTAAACTAAAAAATCTTTTGTAAAACAAAACTAACAAGAGTGTGTGTGTAAATGTACTTGAGCAATCCACCAACTATCTATCCTTTACATTTTATCTAAAACAAAAATAAAATCTTATACCTAGACACAAGTCTTCATCTTCTTGAAGTCTTCACTTGAAGGCTTCTCATCTTCTTGACTTGGTCCAAGCTTGATCCAAAAGCTCCTTGGATCACACCGTGCTAGCTCCAAATCTTGACATTTTATCCTTTGTTGAGCTATGCACCTACTAAGATCTTGATAATGAATCTGTCACTAATTAAACACAAGATCATTAGTACTATAACTTCATGAGTTGATCATCATCAAAACTAGGGTGATAGGCCTTTGGGCCAACAGAATTGAGTGTTCTGTCCCTTAAAAAAGAGAGGGGGGAGGCTAATAATCTTGATTAGCCAAAGAATGGATTTGTTCTCGGAGGCGATGTATCTCGTGCTGACGTGCTTTCTCAGTCTCCATGAGAGCCTGGACCCGCAGCTCCTCCTCGGACAAAAATCTCCTCGCAGCCAGCTGCGCTCGTAGGGATTCCAACTTGGAGGAATGAGCAGAGAGGTTTTCTTCAACTTGCGTCTTGGCAGCTTCCAACTCTTCTAGCTTCTTCTTGGCAGTGGAAAGCTTATGCTCGTTGATTGCAATCAAGGCCTCCGCCTTGGCAATGGTGGCCCGAGCACTGATAATAACCTGCTCTCTACGCTCTGCATGACGAGTTCAGATTCCCTTGAATCGCCAATCAGCCTTTGATGGTCCGCCTGGAAATGTTGGAGATGGTGGGTCTCTTCAGCTATTTGTTCCTCCATCTCCTTCCGCTCTTGTTCTTGAGCAGCTAGAAGCCTGTTCAGGGTGACCCGGGCCTCGTGAACTGAGCCAGCATCTTCCAAAGACTTAAGCTCTTTCAGATCACTCCCCAACTGCTCCACCAGCAGCAGACACGCCCTAGCTTGTGAGGGACCTCCAGTATGACCAATGTTCTCGATCAAATTCTCAAGAAGCATCCGGCAAATTCGAAGGAACTGCCCCCAGAGAGGATGAGGTCAATACACGATCGCATGAAAGCAAAGAACTGCTGCATCATTTGACGTGTTAGTTCTTCTATGATATCACCGGCCGAAGAGAACTCTGCTGATGTACTCCCAGATCCCCTTTCTATCACAGGGCGAGGGATGGGAATCAACTCGTCCCGTGCAGGAGTAGGATGAACGACAGGTACGACAGGTGCCGAGATGGTCGCCGATACGTCTGGCGCAGTCACTGTCGTAGCAGCCTCCATGGCGACTGAAGTAGCAGCAAACTTGACTTTTTCAGAGCCCTCAGTCGGGACTTGAATTGTGCTGCCTTCTGGGCTGACGCTGACCGCAAGTTCCTCTGCCTGAACTTCCTCAGCACTCTCTGCGAATCACCAGAACGTCAGTCATGACAATGAAAGGAAATATTCAAAGCGCCGATATTTCCTTACCAAGCCGAGAGTCCAGAGACGGCAGATCCCTGGGCAAATCTTACAAAGTTGAAGTCTCCCCGACCTCAATAATTGCCCTCTCTTGAGGCATCTCAATAGCAGGAGCCTCAACACCCTCCTGCTGGGCCAGCTCCTGTATCATCTCCTCGATATGAGAGAAGTCGCAGTCTCGCTGTCCACGACCAACCCTGCAGCATAAGAGAAAATGTCAGAACCTTTTCCCTAGTTAAAAAGGGAAACCGGGTCAACAAGACGATAAGAGTACCTTCATCAGCGGCAATTGGTGCTACTGGCGAAACCGTCACAGGGTCGCTCCTGTGTAATTCTTCCTCCGAGATGTGTGAGAATTTGCTCGGATCTGGAATAGCGGGTTCATCGCCAAAATCGACTTCATCGCCTGAATCATATTCGTCCTCTCCGGATGATGAAGACGATAGTTCAACGCGAGAAGCCTCGGCAATTGAGGCCTTGCCACCAAATACCCCAGTAGTAGGATTAGGGTCAACTCTCGCGAGTTGGAGATTAATACACCAGGAGACCCAGGCTGTTGTGCCTCATCTCTCCTTTCATGAGCCGAAGAAGACCCTGGTTGAGTTGAGACCCCTGGAATCTCAACATCATCCCTGCTCATCAGGGCAACCTCGAGCTGCTCGGCCTCATCAGTTGCGATGGGTTCATCAGCAAGTCCCCTTCTTCTAAAATTACGGGCCCCTGCTGCGCAATCCACGAGAACGAGCAAGGGGGGCATCGTCTTCCTCCTCCTCTTCTTCCCTCTGCTCTCAACGCTGGAAGGAACGGCCTCTTCAGCCGCCAAGTCTTTCCTAGCCTTCTTCGGGGCAGGCTCAGCCGTGGAAGTAGAGGAAGGCTCAGCTTGGAGAGTAACGCCATGAGGACGTTTTTGCACCGCCTGTCGACGCCTTCTGGCAGACTGCTCCCTGGGTATTGCTGCTCTCGGCTCCCCTCTGGCCTCCCTCTGAGCCGCCTGATATTCATCAAGGCCTCGCGAGCGCTTGTTGGACGCCACCTTCTCTTCATAAGACGCATTAATGCTCTTAATACATGAGTACTCTATTGAATAACCAGGCATCTTGCTAGCCTGAAAATACCAGGTGCAGAAGCTAAGGCTTGCATAGCAGTTTGGCGTCTTATGAGGTAAACGGAAAAGAGCCTGTGTCCCCCCAGCCACGCTGTAATACCAAGCCCGAGCACCTTCAAATAGATTTCCACTGAAGGCAAGCTGAGCGTTAGGGTTGCCGACATATAATTGGTCATAGCCGAACTGTCGGCAAAACGATTCGGCATATAAGGCTCGATCGTGCACGAGTTCCCTTGTCGAAAAAGCAGATACCCGGGCCGAATATTAATAAGCCACTAGAAGACTCCCGATGGCAGCCTCGTGAAGTCGTCCGGACTCACAATGTCGGCGAATTTATCCCCGTAAGCAGCATCTGTAATCTCGGGGAAGCAACGGTTGAGATGATAATTTGAAGCGTTCAGAATACACTTCCGGACGTAGAACATATAGTTGTTGGACCAGCTCGAACTCTTCAGCCGCTGCACAAAAGGGACAACCCCTCGCATCGGGACACTGGCGTCATCAGTGAGGGGCAATGCATCACGTACCAAGCCATTAAGTACGTGTAGGGAAGCTCGATTCGAGGGTTAGGAGTCTTCACTCTTGGCCTTCCCTCTGAATCGACCTCTGGTTTACCTTGGAAGTCGACGATGGCCTCCACCCTGTACAGGCTCTGAGTCAGGGCCCGCAACCCGCTTTGGATACCGGCCACCATCGCCAGAAGGAGAGCTATGGACCTACCATAGGCCAGCAGTACCGCCGGATACACCACGTCGGCAACAATCACCTCATGCGGCAGTGTCGGCACTACACAACGCTTCAACCACAGCATGAGGAAACCCGCCAGCAGTGCCCGGTTAGAAATGGGGATCTGGGCCTGGTGATGAAAACTTTCAAAAATCGTGTCAGGTTTGAAAGTGTCTTCGTTCGACTCTGTGGTATAAGAACTCATAGAGGCGTCGATCCTCTCGGCGACTTCTTCGTCAGAGCTGGGAGCCAAACTTGTCACTGAGTGGTTTTTCTCAGTGATACCATTAAACAAGTAGCTCGCCCAAGACAGCTGCTTAACTCCCCTAGTCCTCCAGGAGGTTATTTGGCCGCAGATGTGGAAATGACATAGCACTTCCCAGTTGGTCTCATATACACGAGGGCACTCTTTCTTCAAGAGATGAAGCTCCTCAGAGGTGGGGACGTATTCCTCATAAGGAGCATCTCCTATTACCAGCCCTGAGACTTCATATAATTCATGCAGGGCGAGCCCCATTTCTCCAACCGGGGTGAAGAACGTCCCCGTCAAAGGGTTGTAGTGCTCCAGGATCCCAAAGAAATTTTGGGAATTCTATGGGATGCCATATTGCACAGCCCTGACCGCTTGGTACAGTCCCACCTAGCCCAATAGACCTCCGAGTTCGGTGAGGACAAAACTCACCATCTTGCCCCACCAGTACTTGTCAGTGAAATGAACCCACCCGAGCGGGCGGAAGTCAGTGGGAAAATCACCCATTACCTTCATGAATTGATTAATAAAGGTAGTGCTGAGCTGAGGGGTTTCCCCTACTGGGTACTCGGACCTGAATAATCCAGGAAACAAACCAAAGATCTCCCTCCCGTGTCCACCCGAGTGCACCTTCCTGGCGCCCAGTATGCCAGAGAGACACTGGGAACAGATCGGGCAAGATCCCATTACATTGCCCGAGGGACAGACATGTACTGAAGGTAAGATAGGGGATACATTCTCTCCATATTTGGAAGAAAGAATTTCCTACCCCCTATCTGGCGGAGCCACTTGTAATCGCCATCATGCAAGACGTAACCACCATCGCCAATATTGTCCCCAAAGAAGAAGACGGGTTTCTTCAATGGAATGCGTGAATCCGTCTTAAATTCGGCGTCAGTCATAAGTTCCCGGAATGTCACCATGTCAACCTTGGATAATCTCTCCCTTCGCTTCCTCGGCTTGTCGGTGGTCACAGGAGCAGTCCTTTGCAACACGAAGGTTAAGTTGCGGTCAGCACCACCTACGTGCCCGAAGTGACATTTTTTGGAGAGAGGATCGGCGGAATATCGCACTGCAAAAAGAAAACGACATTTGATCAGAAATCTGACAGGAATTGATTAAGTGTCCACAACTCAAACGCAGAAGTAAACTCAGATGCGAAAATCATCAAAAGCTGCGTCCAGACCCGAAGATCGCGAGGCTAGCATGGAGCCCGCGTTTTGAAAATCCAAGACTTATGAAAAATCTCTAAGTACTTGGACTCAGATGTACGATTCATGAGGACCAGCGTCTGATTTCACAAGACGCAAGAGTCATAAGAAATCTGCGTCCGAATCTTTCATACTTAGAAACATTCTAAGTGTTGAATCCGAAACGCAAGGCTCACTGGGGCAATGTGTTCGAGCAGATAAAAAAGCAGCAAGGGTCATCAAACCCGCGCCTTGTTTATCGACTCAAGGGCCGCGTCTGAAGATCAAACATGGGCTCGAGCCCGCGTCGGCGGGTCAATTTTAAAAGAGGAGTCCAAGAGTTCAAAGAACTCTATAAACCCTTTTAATGGTGGAAATCAAGTTCGATGGCTTTATACCTGAAATAGGGGCTTCCTGCATGGAGGAACCGCCCCTCTGAGTCTCAGCGACGACCGCCCGTGAAGATGAAGCAGTTTGCTTGGCCTTTGGTGCCATTGCGAATCAAAAGTCCGGTGTTAGATGAAGTAAAGAGAACAAAGGAAGTTCCTTTCTCAAACCCTAACAGATGCACACGAAGACGAAGGAGAGTCTAATGATGACTCTTGAAAGACTGTTGCCTTTTATAGGTACAGTGATTCGCAAAGATACGCGGCGCTTGGCTCGACGCCTAATCACCACCTGACGCGTGGACAGCGCTTTAAATGCAGCGCGAAGTTCGCACGCCAAAAAGAAGATGTCCCCTCAATTCTATGGGACACGTGGCAGCGTACTCATGGCACAGATTCGCATCCAGAGTCGCGTCTTCCTCTCTAAAGATGCGTCCCTTCAATGGACGCACCCTTTCAACCCGGCCAAAGTCGCGTCTGCCTCATGGAGTAATAGTCGCGTTTTTATCCCAAAAGATGCACCCCTATAGAATGCGCGTCTTTAAAACAGTGGTACCCCCTGCGTCCACAGAACTGGCGTTCAGTCCTTACTTCTGCAATTCAGTTCAACAGTACATTGGCACTAGCAGACGACTACCCACCTCTGGTTTAAAGTACACCAACGACAAACTCAAAGCATCGGGGAAGTTTATACTGTGTATCTAGACACTCACCATGATCATTTCTGGCGGCTTCAAAGGGTTCCACAGTACACTCACGAAGGCCATAGTCCAGACAAGATCAAGCTCAGAGCATTGTCAGTCCAACCACGAGAAGGACGAATTCAGCTAGAGTCCAAAGTATTTCGAAATCCGTCCCAGCTAACTGCGAAATATCAAAAACTTTGGAGGGGGTTCTGTAGGCTGTCTAAAAATCATTAAAGACAAGTCATCAAAGGCAGAGTCCCCAAACTCCAGACGCAGGGCTAATCTCAGCCAACACTGCTGCACCAAGGGGCGAGGGTCGAAACCCGCGTCTCTGCAGCACCAAGGCGCGAGGGTCGAAACCCGCGTCTCAGCCAGCACTGCAGCACCAAGGCGCGTGGTTCGAAACCCGCGTCTCTGCCGCACCAAGGCGCGTGGGTCGAAACCCGCGTCTCTGCAGCACCAGGCGCGTGGGTCGAAACCCGCGTCTCTGTAGCACCAAGGCGCGTGGGTCGACACCCGCGTCTCAGTTGTAACCGTCCCGGGTATAGGGTCAATCACGGCCCACATAACGGAAAAAGTTAACCCCCATTATGGAGTGTTTTTAGGAGGCACGTACGCCCCTGAAACCTCTATAAATAGCCCCGTTGCTATGGAGAAGGGGTCGGATTTTTTTAGAGAGAAGAACTCTGAGAGAAAAGAGCTTGACTTTAGAGCTTCTACAGAGGAGGAAAGAGAGTCCAACCCTTCAGATAACTTGCGCGTACAAGTTAATCTTTGCCTACAATCTCTTAGTCGACAGAGCTGTGCTACTCCGTCTACCATCCGAAGAGAAGATCCCCAGAAGTTCTCGACGCTCATCCGGTCAACGGAAAATAAGATTCACTTTCCACCACCACTTGAAGAATCCAGCACTAAACAAAGGGGAGATTCAAGACTCAACTTCTTCCCTCCCTTGTAGTCGGAGCATTAGTCCGTTGTAATCTTTCAACTGATTCAAGGAAACTTTACACCGAATTCTTCTACTCCGTACCAAACATCTGCAATGGAATGGTTCAGACTTCGAAATACTTTGAATTGCTTTGATCGGTGGTATATGAAGTACAAACGTTGCCATGGTGGTTGAGTTCAGCTTCGCTTTAATCCTGCTTTGAGATAAATTCGCCGAAGAATCGTGTAAATTCGCGACTCGGGTAGCTTCGCGTCTGGGTAGCTCCGCGTCTGAGCCACCCGAAGTAGACTCACTTTGGAACATCGTTCTTTCCCTAGGCCAACTGCTTTTGGCTAATTACGAGAAGGATTATTTCCTTTCCCGAAGTTGAAATAACTTCTCTTGCATTAACGAGGGAGATCATTCCCCCTACGCGCATTTTCGAGGGAGACTATTCCCTTTCTCAAGGCTCAGTAAATGCCTTAAATTCGCTCGCGCTTCTATGCTTGAAGCCGCAGCGGTGCGCTCAGGCTATGAGGCCTATAAATAGGACACTTGAGGTCCTCTGCAGAGAAGCAGTCTATTCATGACTTCTTTTGGTTGTCTAAAGAAAGATACTCAGATCTCTGAACTGGTGGGGGTGCCCACTCTGGTCATTAACCGGCCAAGAACTGGTGAGTCTCGGTCATCTAGAGACTTTACCAATGAACTAATAACTTTAGGGAGTTTATCTCCCTTAATTTAGCTTTATCAGCTGCTTCAGGGATTGATTTCCCTTGTTCTTCATTTTGTATCTGACTGATCTGCAGAGAAGGGCTTCAACCCTGTTTTGAAGCTATCATTTTCACTTGATCAAAGAAAGATCATTGCATGCTTGCCTGCTAAATTCACCACATAGGCAAGGATTGGGACTTAGTCTCTTCAAGGTTGAGCCAGTCTTGCCATACAGTTAGGGTCACGACTGTGTCACTCTGGATCAGTCTGGCTTAGCCGTATAGGCGAGGCTAGGACTTAGCTCTGTTTGACGCTTCTTTAGTATAACTGTCTTAGGCGGAGCTAAGACTTGGCTTACGCTGAGCTAGCCCGTCATTACTGTGCAAGCGAGGCTATCTTCTGCTTAATTGAAATCCATTCTTAAATTGCAACTGAATCGGATATAAATTGCTTCGCCCCAAAGAATTTGACTTTACATTTCACTTTTGCAGCTTCTCCTTTGACTTACTGCTAACTTGTTTCAGTTTGCATTGACGTGAGCTATATTCGCCAGTCTTTTGACTTGATAAAACAGACCAGAAAGTTGCCTCTTGCTTTTTCAATTAAAACTTTAAATTCTAAGCAGGAGGAACAACTGGGGCAGCTGATGTGTGTTCCCAGAAGAGGTTGGCAGTCGTTTATCCGAGATGATCCACTTTGAAGCGGGGCTGGTAGTCGCTTATCCGAGATGAACCACTTCGGGGAAGCGGACGTCACCTGTAAGGTCTCGGATCCTTTGCCAATTTTCATCAAAGAAGATCCAGCTTCTTGATGGCAAAATCTGCCATTATGCGAAGGATTACGGCCTTGTGCAGGAGGAAGGCCTTTCGTGTCCAGTTGGTTTGGCTTGGAAGTAGGTAGGACCATTTGTATGCCTTTTGAGCAAATGATTCTGTTGTGCGAAACACAACCTTGATGTAATAGTATCAATGTATCTTCCCTTTTGAATCAGTAAAAGTTTACTTTCTGCTTATCTGCTTTGTTTCTCCTTCTTTTTGACTCGAGAAGGCCTAAAGCGGACCAACTTAGCAAGTCTTTTCTATAGGAGGAATTAGAAACTCTCAGCGGAGCTAAACTTCCGGCGAAGTTGGAGACCGATTTCCAATAAGTCAGGAATCAGTTTCCGGCGAAGCTAGCATGGAATTTTCGCGAAGCTAGAGATGTGCTTTTAGCGGAGCTAAAGCATGTTTGTCAGCAAAGTCATTCATGCGTCGCGCTAAGCCAGTACTAGACTCATGGCTGAGTTAGCCCTTAGTGGGGCTGAAGTAAAGCTTCTTGGGAAAGCGCTATAGGCGCCGTTTCAAATTAATTTGAAACGACTGCCTGCGCTCCTTTCGAGGAGGCAGAGCTTTAGGCAGTCATTAGCCTATAAAAGCCTGATCGGGCTGAAAGAGAAGGCATCACTTCTCTTTGGATTTTCAGAGCACTACCAGCCCTTTCTTCTTCTTTCTTCTTCATTTGAGAATCCAAGAACCTTTTCAGTTCTTCAATGGCTCCCAAGAGACGAGCAGGAAAAGAAGTAGCAACCTCTACGACGGAGGGTCCTTCTCCTCCCCGGTTATCGAACGACCGATCGCTGGTAGGGATCTTTCCCTTTTGATCAGAGATTTTCATCTCTCTCTTAAAGCCAATTTCTGATTATCTTTCGATGAACCCAGAACGATCAATCATGATCTGGTGATCTTAGGGAGTTCAATTCCCTGAATTTCTCTTGATTTCTTGATTGGGAATCCCAGAACCGAAGGGTCTCTTCTTCAAGTTTCCAAGCGAAGCTATCCCTTAGGCGGTTCACATCCTATTGAATGACAGGAAGCGAAGCTGGCTTTTGGAGTGTAACTGAAAAGGACCTTAATGCCCTTAGAATAATCTTAAGGCAATAATACCTTCATGATGAAGTTAGCTCCTGGGACTTTGTCGCGTCCTGTTGTTCGAGGTCAAGCTTCCAGAGCGAAGCTAATACTTGGATATTTTCCTGCCTCCTGGCTTCGTATGGAATGCGGAGTTAAGCTGCAGCTGCGGAGCTAAGCTTCGGGGCGAAGCTATCATTAGGCCAGCTTCGCTCGGAGAGCGAGGCTATGCCTTAACAAAAATTGCATTCTTGTTTTAGCCCTTGTTTGGCTAATGAACTAATCATAGTTTCTCCTTGCTCTTGCAGTGCACTATATTTCTGGTCCTCTGAACAGTCTCTTTGGCACAACCAGGGGGCTAGATGGCAACGTCAGCCTGCAGTTTCAAGGGCAGGCTTCACTATTCAGCGAGCGAAGCTCTCCTGCTCGGGATACACTTATTCATGCTGGGGATCAGCGCACCATGAGGAGCATCTTAACTACTGCTCCCCTTGAAGATTCTGACCGAAGAATCTATCGGAAGCCTGGCTTCATGTTCGAAGATGCAGCGCCAGATAATGATCGTCAGCTGCTAGCCGGAGAGGGGCATTGGATTTTCAAATTGGATGGTGAGAAGTTCTATCTCCCATCTAGCAAGCGGCATTTTCCCTTGTCCTTCTTTTAATGCGTGACGAGGGATCGGAAGATGCAGTGGCAAGTGAGTCAGACTACTGAATTCGTTCACGTAGGGAAGTTGATAATTCTCTCTCCCAGTTACACAAGGACGGGTCCTCCTTACTGCATATTGGGTCTCCATCCTGGGAACGTACTTCCAGACATTCCAGTGGGAGAAAACCCTGCGGTGGCGCAGACCTTTGGGAATCAATTTTTTAAGGTTCGTGGCAACTATCCAGCCACTGATTTCAGGACTCCAGGATGGATTCACTCTCCCAAGGCATGGTGGAGGGACTTGACCCTATACGTCCTTGCTCATTTTGAGGAGGATCTAGAGAGGTTGGGGCTTTATGAGACTGTCAGGGCGACCTGTTATGGCATTCAGATGAGCGTAGCGAACTTTTACGCCATCTTTGAATTATACTGCCCGGCTACAAGGACCTTCTTCACCCCTGTTGGAGAATTTGGTATGACTCTGCATGAGATGTGGAAAATCTCTGCTCTGCCTTTGGGGTCTTCCCATATGAAGAATATTTCCCGTGCGAGGCAGAATTGGCACTTCTGGAGAAGCAGGAGCCCGCTTTGCTTGAAACCTACCGGGAATTGATGTGCCACCTCTACATTTGCTCCAGTATCCATGGGAGCCACAAAGGAACTTCATGCAGTTTGAAGAGCTGGGGAAATTATTTGTTCCCCAATTTGGAAGGTACTCCTGAAGCGGTTCATTGTGGAGTTGCTGATGAAGACATCTTTCGCCGGATGCAAGAGCACTCACAAGGGGATTTGATTCTGGAAGAAGATGACGGACCCTATGAGAAAGGCGATATTCTTAGGAGTTTCCACCACCAGGCTCGTCGACCGACATCTCGGAAGGCATTTCTAGCTGGTTTCTTAACGGTCTGGTTGAAGAGATGTGTGGTGCCGTCTTCATCTGGCGATGTCATTCATCCGACTGTCTTATTGCCTGCCGTTCGTCTAGTCCATGGTCGTTCTCTTGGACTTCTTCCAGCCAAGGTGTGCTGTATTCAAAGAGGCCTTCGTGTATTGATGGAGGCTTTCTGTAGGCCACCAACGATGAAGCGGGGAAAGGGACTATTTTGCCCTACGACAGACCAAACCCCAGTATAGGTTTGCCATATACTTATCTAATGGCATGGTTCGCCCTCCACTATCCTTCTATCATCCAAGCCGGAGAGGAGCCCCCAGAAGGTGTTCGAATGGCGCTTCTCCGTCGATTCGAGGGATGTTCATGGTCGAAGACTTATGTGGCTGCGGTCTGTAAGCTGCTGTGCCGTCATGACGTCTATAGCCTTTTTCGATGGTTCCCCTACATTCGCGATGCGGGCTATGGTGAAGAATTCAAGGATGTGGGAGAAGGTCAGACGTTATTGAGTCGGGGAGTCTTTGAATGGCTGGTTAGCATCCGGCCATCACACTTGTTATATAGAAGCGGGGACACCTGTTACCTGGAGCCCTATGTTTCGAGTCGGTTTGCCCGTCTGTTTGGGTATGACCAACTGTATGTAGGCAATCCGAACAGCAGCCTGGCCTTCATGGGGAGTCTCATCGATGGACCTCGTGCCTGGTGGTTCTTCATTGCTGGCTGTACTAAGGCGCGACTGTGCATGCCGCTAAGAACTCCAAACCTTCTGACGACCCTGGGATTCTGCCAGTGGTATAGAACTTCGAACTCCACACCGACTGGATTTTCTATTAATTCCTCTGGTGTGAAGTTAATCTCTCAGCGGCTGAAGCGGAAGGTCACTGAGAAGGGCGAGGGTAAAAGGTTCCGCGTTCCAGACCTCGGGAAATTCATTGCTGTTGATGATAGCGAAGCCTCGGATGCCGGAAGGACTCGTTTTGAAGCGGATACGGGTGCTGAGGCTCCAACAGCTGCTTCTGGTGGGGTGGGCATGGCCCCCGTGGAGCACGTTGATGTGGAAGAAGTGGAGGAAGAAGATCCTGACGTCCACTTCAAGCGAAAGCGGGAAGGTGGATCTCGTAGGAAGAGGGTAGTGAAGAAGCCTCGTCGCTACGCTCCTACGGTTATTGCAGAGGGCGAATTATCTGCAGCGCCTCCTCCTCCTGTCCCATTAGTCATTAAGTTATCGGCACCTAGGCCGACTACTGGTAAAGCTACTCCGGACCCAGGTAAGATCAGCTCTGTTCTTGTAATATACTTCTTATGTGTTCCATACAGCTCACTGTTTACTCATAAGTCAGGAACCGAGGTGGTGAAAGACCCGCGAGCTGAGGCTGCCGGAGAACAAGGGGAGCATTATGATCCCTTGTTCACTTATAGGGAAGGCGATGAAGCTGGCTATTTCGCCGTCTCGGAAGAGTCTGGAGGTGACGCGGCTGATGTAGGTCCTTCGGGTGTTGGGACTTCAAAGGAAGTCCCGTAGCTTCTAGCTCTTTCGGGTAGACCACGGAGGGTTCGGCAAGTGAAGGCGGGCCGACCATTCGTGTTGATTTTGCCAAAGATTTTCCAATGGAGCCTGCAGGGACTGATGCAGCCGTCAAGACGATTGAGGCGACATTATCTTTTGGTACTGTTTTGACGTTTTGACTCCTGCTATTTATTATGCCTTGCCTAAACAAAGTCTTGCTGTAGGTGTTTCGCCTCTGGGTGCATCGACTTCAAAAGAGCCACCCGTCTTCCTGGGGAAACCAGGAGTGAAGTAAGTGCTTCGACCGCGGCGGATGCTGCTGAGTTGGATGCTTTGTATCACGACCTGCCCTCTTATCAGCCTGAACTAGCCAGAGGAGATGAAATTGAGGGAACGGTAGTCATGGAACCAACCTCACTTCCAGCTATATCAATGAGTGAGATGTCATCGGTTTCGCCAGTACCGCCTATCTTGTCAGGCGCGGAGCTGAAGGTGATTACCAGTCCTACTTCTCCAACACTGGTGGTTGAGCCAGCTCTCCCAGAAATAGTCACTAGTCCTACCTCAGTCGTGGCTAGTGTACTGGTTTCAATGAGGACTCCTCCGAGATCACCGATGACCTCTCATGTTGTTGCAGCCAGTGCTTCTACTATGTTGGCCCAAAGGCCTATCACCCTAGTTTTGATGATGATCAACTCATGAAGTTATGTTTACTAATGATCTTGTGTTTAATTAGTGACAGATTCATTATCAAGATCTTAGTAGGTGCATAGCTCAACAAAGGATAAAATGTCAAGATTTGGAGCTAACACGGTGTGATCCAAGGAGCTTTTGGATCAAGCTTGGACCAAGTCAAGAAGATGAGAAGCCTTCAAGTGAAGACTTCAAGAAGATGAAGACTTGTGTCTAGGTATAAGATTTTATTTTTGTTTTAGAGTAAAATGTAAAGGATAGATAGTTGGTGGATTGCTCAAGTATACCATGCACACACACTCTTGATAGAATTGTTTTCATAAAAGATTTTTTAGTTTAGAAAAGATTTTTCTTTGTGACAAAATACTAGTTGGGTTTTTGGTGTTTCTCATGTACTTATCCTTTAACCAAACCAAGTTTAGAGCTAAATGACAAAAACATAGATATTTCATCTTCTTTGTGTAGTGGATCATATCCATACACACTATGCTTTAAAAGTATATCTTATTTTGTATTTGATGAAGGTTTAGAAAACATGTTTTGGAAATACAGTTTTTATCATGAGCCAAATATTTTCAAGTTACAAAAATAGTCCAATCTTTTATAACATGCCTTGATTTTGTGCAAGCATGTTTGTATATCAAAGTATATTGGTTAAACTATTTTTGTAGATTTTTATGTATTTTATGGGATTTTATTTCAATCAAAAAGACCATGTTTTAAATCACAGAAAACTGTTTCAGGCTTCAGATAAGTCGACTTGCTCCTATATATAGTCGACTAATCCTGGAGTCGGCCGACCGGACCGGTCGACCGACGTGCACAAACGTGCACGTATTTGTGTACTGGAGGACGGCCGACCGTGCCGGTCGACCGCTCCAGAGAGCAGAGCTCTCTGGAAAGTTCGGCCGACCGCACGGGTCGACCGACAGAGAGTTAGACTCTCAGCTCCAGTGGGTCGGTCGACCCAGGCGGTCGACCGTGGCTCCAACGGTCAGAAATCCGACTGTTGGCGGTCGACCGCACCGGTCGACCGGCAGTTCTGACAAAGCCCCAACGGCTAGTTTTTGACAGCCTATATATTTGGGGTTTATGGACTGTTTTACACAAGATTTGGAGAAGTTTTTTAGAGCCAGTTTTTCCCACTCTTTTCAGAAGTTTTTTCTCCACAAAATAGAGAGCTAATACTTCCAATCTAAAGGGAGTTTTATTTAGAGTGTGTTAAAAGAAATTTCTTGAGTTTTTCACCATAGCTTTCATCCTTGTTTTTCTCACACCACACTTGAGTTATCCATTGATTATACATTCTATAGGTGTGTTGTAGTGAGAGTGCTTTAGGTGATCAAAGTGTTGTGATCACCAAGATCTTTTCTTTGTACTTTGAGGATACGGGCAAGTGTGCTCGTAGTTGTTTAGGGTTCGGGTGCGAACTCTTCGTGTTTGAGGTGCGACCTCGGCGAGCCGGTGGGCTTGCGGTGTGTACGGGACTAGAGAGTCCGAGGGCTTGTAGGTGTTGCGGCACCGAGGAGAGATCCATTGGGATCTTGCATAGTGGAAATCCTTCGTGTGTCAAAGGCGGGGATGTAGAGCAAGTATGCTCGAACCTCGAAACATACCCTTGTGTTTGCGATTGCCATTTCTCTCTCTCTATCTCCTTGTTTTATATCTTGCATTACTTATCTTGTCTTTACCTTTATATGCATGATATATTCCTTGTGCTCATATTGATATATTGCTTGGGATTGTTGACTAACACTTGTATTCAACCAAGAGAGCCAACGCGGCACCTCAACCCATTCAAGGGGAATCTAGAGGAGTTTGTCCAGAGCCCTTCATGGGGAATTCGGCAACACTCTTGTGTTATACATAGTGTTTAGTGTAAAAGTTTTAATTAGGTCATAATTGTTTTTAGCTTCCGCATTATTTGCATCATTCATCATTAAGTGACCATTAGATTAGCCTTCACCTATTCACCCCCCTCTAGGTGAACCTACAATTGGTATCAGAGCTTGGCACTCTGATTTGGTCTAACAACCTAGAGTAAAAGATCCTTATTTTTAGGCTAATCACAATATTTGTACACACACCATGGAGTTCATGTCACCACCCACCTTTGACATTCTTAACATCCAAATTTGGAAGGTTAAGATGTCATTGTACCTCAAGGCCTTAGGCATTCATGTTTATCTTGCCATATCTAATGATTCATATTGTTCAAATGGTAAGAATTTTGAGGCTAATGCTAAAGCCCTTCATGCTCTTAAATGTACCCTAAATGATGAATATCTTTCTAGGGTTTCTAATGTTGAATCGGCTTTTGTAACTTGGAACATCATCACCTCTCTTGGCGAAAAAGATCTATATTATGCCGGGAGTGATTCGGACGTTGGAAGCGACACCTCCAACGTGTGCTATATGGTCCAAGGGGATAACCCCCTTGAGGTAAACTCCGAATCCGATGATGAAGACATGTCATATGATGAGCTTACTACCTTTTGTCATCTTGTGCTTGAAAAATATGACATGCTTAAAAAGAAGAATAATAATTTGAAAAGGAACATTACTTGCATGCATGTAGAACATGATACATTTAGATCTAACATTGCATGTTTAGAAAAGATAACAAAAATTTGAAAAAGAATTTTGATGCCATGCTTAATGAAAAAGATTCATTAGAAAATAAAATGGCATGCTTAGAAAAAAAATAAAGATTTGAAAATGAGAATGTTTCCTTGCTTGCAAAATTGAATGATTTATGTGAAGAAAACACTATTTTGAAAATAAAGTTGATTTGGTGGAAAAAACAAAAAGAAGTTGTTTTTCAAGAAAATAAATCTTTGAAAAGAAAAATTTGTGAAAAAGAAAAAGGTTTTGTTTCACAAAAGATAAAGAAAAGTGATTCTATATCTCACCATGCTTTACATGCCACCACTAGTGAGATTCATGGTTTAAAAAATAAAATTAATGATTTGAGTTCAACTTTGAACTCTTGTGCATTCAACCACACTAGATTGGAGTCTATGTTTTCAAAGAAACAAGCTCCACATTCTCATGCACATCATCATGCATATGCTTATGTTGCACACCACGATCATGCACATACACATAAGCATACTAAGGTGTACGTATGTACACATTGTGGCCGCAAAGGCCATTTAGCAAAATTTTGTTATGACAAGTTGCATCATTTTAATTTTGCTAATAAAAATGTTTGGGTGCCTTACAAAGCTAACCCCCAAGGACTCAAGAAAAAATGGGTACCAAAACCCCCACCCCATGTTTTTGATGTAGGTGAGGGATCTCTCAAGACGTGAGAGATTTGGTGCCTTGATGGTGGATGCACTTGGATTTGATGGACACATATATAGATGCATCGCTATCAAGGAAGCTTGGTGGGACAACCACCATATTTGGAGCTTTGGAGTTGGTAACAATTTCTAAACTCCTACTTTTTATGTACATGCTTTTAATTTCATATATCATATAGCATGTTCATATTTTTGTGTACTTCATGTGGTATTTACATGCTTAGATGTAGAATGTGTCAAACTTGCATTTATACATATATGAATAGTGATCTACAATTGACTCATATATATTTGAACTTCATGCTCATTTGTATCCACTATATGCATATGTATAGATTAGTTTTGATGATTCTCTTTTATACATGTTTTGTCAATTTTTATGCTTTACTTCATGTATATGTATTTTTTTAATTCAAATCTAATAAATATACATGTATACCCGTGAGTCTCTTGCCTTCATGCAAACATCATTAATAGACTCTTTTATTTTTGGGATATGTATGTGTATTGTTAGGATTGGATTAATCATACATATACCATGAAGATTAGTGTTTTAATGAAAAATAATTTTTCATGTTTTGCTAAAAATGAGATTCATGTTTGATTGAGCTTCAATGTCTATTTTCATGAAAATGCTATTTACATAACCTTTGAACACTCATCTTTTACTTTTCAAGATAATTTTGAGCTTTATGGACTATGAGTGCTTGAACTTTTATGTACTTAGCATGATTCATGAAATACATATGCTTTGATTTCATGTTTTTGAAGGATCTTTAACTAGTTTTTCAAAAATTATTTTAACTAGTTGATTGTTCTTCATTTGGTAGAGTTTTTCAAACAAAAGCTTATTTTTCAAATCTATTTTTGAAAACCCCTACCCTCAATGGGAGGATGGATGGGCGATTATGCCTTGTATGCTTCATTGAAAATCTTTTACCTTGTGCATATCAAGGGTGGTAGGTTATGAGATATACACTTGATCTTATTGTTATGTCAATTGGTATCATTGAATCGTTTCAATTGGTATCAATATGAACTTATTTTGTATATACTCATATTTTGTTTCTTATATATGTATGTATCAATTTCAATTGGTATACTCATTTTATACATATATATGATTTTCATGTGCTTAACTTTCAATTGGCTCACATTTTTAAAGCACAAAGTTCATGATGAAAAATAAAATTTTTGATCATTATGTTTGCTATTGGTATCAATATGTTTCAACTTCATATTTGTTAAATTTCAATTGGTATCAATATGTTTTACAATAATGATTATTTTCGATTTGGTATCTTAAAAATTTGATTGTTTTGCAAGAGCTCTGATACCTTTAAAAATTTAAAAAAAAATATTTTGATATGTATTTCCTATATGCAAGGAGAGCTTAACATCTCTTCTACATATAGATTCATGTTGAGTATATTATAAATTGAGGAGCTTGACAACTCTTCTTTATATGATATACGTGTGTAGGGGGGCTTCACATCTCCTCTTATGCATTACATACTATGTGTTATGTGAATTGGGGCTTGTCATCCCTTCTTCATGTAATGCATATGTGTAGGGAAGCTAACTTAGCGTCTTCCTCTTCATGAATGTATATCGCATATAAATCTTTATTAATTGATTTGTTTAACCCCTTCTTGATCTTTTTGTTTTTGACAAAAAGGGGGAGAAAATTTTGTTTGATTTGATTTTACTTTGAACCCTTTGTTGATGATTGACAAAAAGGGGGAGAAGTATTTGAGTTTATATGCATGTTTTCATTACTTAAGAGGGAGAAGTATTTGTCTTCCTTGTTATTTATGAATATATGTTTTGTATTGCAAATAGGAGAAAAAGATTTTAAAGATTTTGATTTATGCTTGTTGCATGTTTTATCTCCATACTTGCATACATATTGATGAGCTTTAGTGTCATATCTTATTATTTATTGTTATGCATGAGTTAAGGGGGAGCTTCCTTGAAGCTTTACTTTAATCCATGCATATATAACTTCATGTGTTTTGTCATCATCAAAAAGGGGGAGATTGTTAGCCCAAAGGCCTATCACCCTAGTTTTGATGATGATCAACTCATGAAGTTATGTTTACTAATGATCTTGTGTTTAATTAGTGACAGATTCATTATCAAGATCTTAGTAGGTGCATAGCTCAACAAAGGATAAAATGTCAAGATTTGGAGCTAGCACGGTGTGATCCAAAGAGCTTTTGGATCAAGCTTGGACCAAGTCAAGAAGATGAGAAGCATTCAAGTGAAGACTTCAAGAAGATGAAGACTTGTG
Organism: Agave tequilana; assembly: GCA_038442645.1. Taxonomy (NCBI): domain Eukaryota; kingdom Viridiplantae; phylum Streptophyta; class Magnoliopsida; order Asparagales; family Asparagaceae; genus Agave; species Agave tequilana. The sequence goes on along the minus strand of JAVJIF010004954.1, from coordinate 241,500 downwards.
TCTAGGTATAAGATTTTGTTTTTGTTTTAGAGTAAAATGTAAAGGATAGATAGTTGGTGGATTGCTTAAGTATACCATGCACACACACTCTTGATAGAATTATTTTCATAAAAGATTTTTTAGTTTAGAAAAGATTTTTCTTTGTGACAAAATACTAGTTGGGTTTTTGGTGTTTCTCATGTACTTATCCTTTAACCAAAACCAAGTTTAGAGCTAAATGACAAAAACATAGATATTTCATCTTCTTTGTGTAGTGGATCATATCCATACACACTATGCTTTAAAAGTATATCTTGTTTTTGTATTTGATGAAGGTTTAGAAAACATGTTTTGGAAAATACAGTTTTTATCATGAGCGAAATATTTCCAAGTTACAAAAATAGTCCAATCTTTTATAACATGCCTTGATTTTGTGCAAGCATGTTTGTATATCAAAGTATATTGGTTAAACTATTTTTGTAGATGTTTATGTGTTTTATGGGATTTTATTTCAACCAAAAAGACCATGTTTTAAATCCCAGAAAACTGTTTCAGGCTTCAGATAAGTCGACTTGCTCCTATATATAGTCGACTAATCCTGGAGTCGGCCGACCGGACCGGTCGACCGACGTGCACAAACGTGCACGCCTTTGTGTACTGGAGGACGGCCGACCGTGCTGGTCGACCGCACGGGTCGACCGACAGAGAGTTAGACTCTCAGCTCCAGTGGGTCGGTCGACCCAGGCAGTCGACCGTGGCTCCAACGGTCAGAAATTCGACCGTTGGCGGTCGACCGCACCGGTCGACCGGCAGTTCTGACAAAGCCCCAACGGCTAGTTTTTGACAGCCTATATATTTGGGGGTTTGTGGACTGTTTTACATAAGATTTGGAGAAATTTTAGAGCCAGTTTTTCCCACTCTTTTCAGAAGTTTTTTCTCCACAAAATAGAGAGCTAATACTTCCAATCTAAAGGGAGTTTTATTTAGAGTGTGTTAAAAGAAATTTCTTGAGTTTTTCACCATAGCTTTCATCCTTGTTTTTCTCACACCACACTTGAGTTATCCATTGATTATACATCCTATAGGTGTGTTTTAGTGATAGTGCTTTAGGTGATCAAAGTATTGTGATCACCAAAGATCTTTTCTTTGTACTTTGAGTATACGGGCAAGTGTGCTCGTAGTTGTTTAGGGTTCGGGTGCGAACTCTTCGTGTTTGAGGTGCGGCCTCGGCGAGCCGGTGGGCTTGCGGTGTGTACGGGACTAGAGAGTCCGAGGGCTTGTAGGTGTTGCGGCACCGAGGAGAGATCCATTGGGATCTTGCATAGTGGAAATCCTTCGTGTGTCGAAGGCGGGGATGTAGAGCAAGTGTGCTCGAACCTCGAAACATACCCTTGTGTTTGCGATTGCCATTTCTCTCTCTCTATCTCCTTATTTTATATCTTGCATTACTTATCTTGTCTTTACCTTTATATGCATGATATATTCCTTGTGCTCATATTGATATATTGCTTGGGATTGTTGACTAACACTTGTATTCAACCAAGAGAGCCAACGCGGCACCTCAACCCATTCAAGGGAATCTAGAGGAGTTTGTCCAGAGCCCTTCACGGGGAATTCGGCAACACTCTTGTGTTATACATAGTGTTTAGTGTAAAAGTTTTAATTAGGTCATAATTATTTTTAGCTTCCGCATTATTTGCATCATTCATCATTAAGTGACCATTAGATTAGCCTTCACCTATTCACCCCCCTCTAGGTGAACCTACATACTATTCCTTTCACATTAGTGTCAATAAAACCGGTGGAAACTCTGTCTTCAGGGGCTGCTTGTTTGCCAGGAGTGATTGAGGCTGAGAATGAATTTGTGGCTGAGTTAGTCGATAGCTTTTATAAGAGCTTGAAGCGATCCATTGCTTTGATCTTGAAGGGATCGACTACCTCATTCTCTACTTTAAAGGTGGTCCTCTCCCGGAGCATTGACAGTATTTGAGACTTTGGAGGGGATAACCAGGCCGCTGCATTGGAGCTTCTAGTGGACCGACTTGAGGGGATGTGGACGAATGGCGCCGTCTTAGCCATTCAGATTTGGAGTCTTCAGTTAACGAGCAGCTTGCACATCTTGTTGCTCAGATGCATGAAGCTCATCTCGCCGCTCAAAAAGCTGCTAAGGCAATTTCGTCTGATTTGAAATCTCTATAGACAAGGAAAGTAGAGCTCGGGGACGCCTTTGACGCTTCTAGCAGTGCTCTTCTTGACGCTGAGGACAAAATTGAAAAGGCCAAGAAAATGATCAGGAAGGCTAATCTTCTTTTGTCCAAGGCTGAACCAGTGCGTTTTGAAGAGACTGCTCGGCTTGAACAACTTAAGGCCCAGAATGACGAATTCTTGCGGCACGAGCTAGCTCAGAGGGCAACCTTGGTTGAAGTTGAAGCTCGCTTAGCCCAGACGGCGAGCTTTAATGAGGCTTAGTTGAGGTCACAGGCGCTTATCAGGGCTGCTAAAGAGAGGAAGATAAGGCTGGCCACTCTTGAAGGACGGATCAAGTCTTATGAAGCACCATTGTAACTTATAATCTGTGCATTCATGTAACCCCCTTTTGGAACCAATAAAGAATGATTTTATTTTGACTCCCCTGTTGTATTTTCAACTTATTTCATCTTCTGAATTCTCGCTTTCAAGTTGTATCGCAGCCCTTTGAGAAAATAGTCCTTACTGGACTAAAAGATGAGACCTGGTTATCTGCCGGTTCAGAGGTCGCAATGACGTAACCGATTGAGTAGCCACCAGGCTCAAAATTTTATCGTATAATGACAAAGAAATAGTCCTTGCGGACTGAAAGATGAGACTTAGCTATCTGCCGGTTCAGAGGTCGCAATGACATAACCGATTGATAAGTCACCAAGCTCAAATTTTATCGTATGATGACAAAGAATAGTGCTTGTCGGACTGAAAAATGAGGCTTGGCTATTCGCCAGTTCAGAGGTCGCAATGACATAACCGATTGAGAAGCCACCAAGCTCAAAATTTTGTCGTATGATGACAAAGAAATAGTCCTTGTCGGACTGAAAGATGAGACTTGGCTATCTGCCGGTTCAGAGGTCGCAATGACATAACCGATTGAGAAGCCATCAAGCTCAAAATTTTGTATGGGATTTGGAAGGAATTGTCAGAGGTATATTGTTAACGTGACAACCCGAAAAGTCCACCGAAGACTGAGTGGGACTCAGAAACTTGCTGGGGGGCTAGGAAATGAATTCCATAGAAGATCATATGTCAGAGGTGTAATGTTAACGTGACAAAAAGAACTTTGTAGGGATTCAGAAAGCAATTTGTCAGAGAAAAACGAGGAGATCACTGTCATAGGTTTAATGTTAACTTAACAGCGAAACGGATGCCAGAGGTATACTATTAAGCATAGCATGAAAGGGGTCTCGTTCTCGCAGAGAGAACGAGGAAATCACTGTCATAGGTTTAATGTTAACTTAACAGCGAAATGGATGCCAGAGGTATACTGTTAAACATAGCATGAAAGGGGTCTCGTTCTCGCAGAGAGAAACGAGGAAATCACTGTCATAGGTTTAATGTTAACTTAACAGCAAAATGGATGCCAGAGGTATACTGTTAAACATAGCATGGAAGGGTCTCGTTCTCGCAGAGAGAAACGAGAAAATCACAGTCATAGGTTTAATGTTAACTTAACAGTGAAATGGATGCCAGAGGTATACTGTTAAACATAGCATGGAAAGGGTCTCGTTCTCGCAGAGAGAAACAAGAAAATCACTGTCATAGGTTTAATGTTAACTTAATAGCAAAATGGATGCCAGAGGTATACTGTTAAACATAGCATGGAAAGGGTCTCGTTCTCGCAGAGAGAAACGAGGAAATCACTGTCATAACTTTAATGTTAACTTAACAGCGAAATGGATGCCAGAGATATACTGTCAAACATAGCATGAAAATGTCTCGTTCTCGCAGAGAGAAACGAGAAAATCACTGTCATAGGTTTAATGTTAACTTAACAGCGAAATGGATGAAAAGATCTTTATATGTGGTCTTACCATTCTATGAATGAGAATTGGTAAGTGATTTTGGAGAGGGAATCAAATGGGAACAGGTCCCTTAGAATTTTTAGCAAATCCTCAGCTGTCAATGGGTTTGATATGCCTTTACCAACTGCCGTTTGAGACGGGCTAGCCATGCTATTCCTCTCAGTATGATGAGTTATCGAGGACTTTTGTTGGGCTTAAAGGCCAACATTTTCCTCTATCCTTAACCGTTAAAGGTGTTGGATCATGTGGTTAGTGCACGTAACCTTGATTCTCCTTTGAGACAACCAGTGTATGACCAGGTTCCTACCGGTTTATGGTTGTATGATCTCGTTTGGAGGAAGAGAGGGGGCTCTTTCTGCATTCCTTAGATTTGAAGGTCTTGATCAGAGGTGTAGTGTTAACTTGATCATAAGAAGGATCCTTAATCACGAATAATACTTATTTAAGAACTTGCCATTGATCGGCATCATGAGTAAATCACCATCTGAAGTCATAAGGCGATATGCTCCGTTTGAATAGACTGCTTCTATTACAAACGGTCCTTCCCATTTAGGCTGAAATTTGCCTTTGATTTTGTGAGTCATGATCATTGGTCGTCTGATGGCTAAAACCAAATCTCCTTTCTGGAAGACTCTTTGTTTGACCTTCTTGTTGAAGGCTTTTGAGATTCGAGCTTGATACAACTCGATGTGCTGCTGAGCTTGTAACCGCTTCTCATCTAAGGCTTCGAGCTCTTGAAGACGCAACCAATCATTGTCTTCTTATGTGATCTTAGTCATTAAAGCGACTCGCAATGACGGCATCTGGATTTCTAATGGTATGACTGCTTCACACCCGTATACCAGGGAAAACGGCGTATTGCCTGTCGGGGTCCGAACCGTGGTTCGGTAGGCCCAAAGACATTCACCAAGCTTTTCGTCCCAATCTCGCTTATTCGAGAAGACGAACTTTTTGAGTAACTTGATGATCGTCTTGTTGAATGCTTCCGCCAAGCCATTAGTGGCGGGATTATAAGCAGTTAAAGCCACATTCTGAATTCGGTATTTATCACAGAATTGATAGAATACCTGGCTTATGATTGGGGACCGTTATTATGGATGATCCACCTAGGGACACCAAATCGATGGATGACATGGTGTTTGATGAAATTAACCATGTTGGAAGTTTTGAATTCAACCAGTGGTATGGCTTCTGCCAACTTTGAAAAGTAATCGGTTATTGCTAAGATAAACCGGTGACCTTTTGTTGAAGAGGGGCTTATTGGCCCTATGACATCGATTCCCCATGCTTCAAATGGCCATGAAGTAACAGTTGGATGGAGCAACTCTGAGGACTGATGTATGAAGTCTGCATGGATTTGGCATGCTTTACACCTTCGTGCATATTGGAAGGAATCGGCTATCATGATTGGCCAATAAAATCCAAGCCTATGCAATCTGTTTTTTAAGTTTTGGACCTGGCTGATGAGCTCTGCATATGCGTCGTGTGCTTCTTTAAGCACTTCCTGTGCCTCTGAATTAGAAAGGCAACGGAGGAGGACACCGTCATATGAATGACGGCAAAGTATCTTCAGAGTTGGATCATAGTAAAAACGGAGAGACCTTCGTCTGATAGATGCCGCTTCTTTAGGATTGTCTGGCAGCAGACCATGTAGAGCATAGTCGATGAAAGGGAATCGTCAGTCTCTCAGCTCCAGCTCCGTCGAGATATTATAGACCTCTCTGGTTCTTAACATATGTTTAGAGCAGATAAGGTGTCGAGTCGCCACTGTAAGGTGATACTCGGTGTCGACTGGCAAGGCTAGTGTTATTGCTAATGCAGCAAGAGCATCTGCCTTAGTATTCTGAGATCGAGATACGTGCCCGATGTAAAAGCCATCAAACAGATTAGCCAATTCGATGACTGTGTGATAATAAGGCACCAAATCCTCGTGACGGACCTCATATTCGCCTTTAACCTGATTGATGATCAGTTTTGAATCGCTGTAAGCTTCAAGGTAGCGTACCCTCATTCCGTGGGCGAGCTGAAGACCAATGAGTAGAGCATTATATTCCGCTACATTGTTAGAGCATGATTCCGTCAAAGAAAATGCTCTAGGAAGGACATGATTCTGTGGAGAGATAAACACAACCCCCACACCGGCAATGCTCCTACCTTTAGGGCCTATTCGTGATGCTCCATCGAAGAACATCTGCCAAATTTCATCCTCTGAGGTTACATTGGACTCGAAGACTTCATCTGGAATATTTTCATGAAGTTTTGAGTATTCCGGAACTGGATGAGCAGCCAAGATCTCTGCAAGGGCCTGGCCTTTAACCGCCTTTTGAGGGATAAAGATCATGTAGTATTGAGACAAAAGAAGCGCCAATTTAGCTAATCTTGAATTCAATGATCCTGGCTTCATCATGAGAAGACGCAAAGGATTCACTCTGAAAATGACATGTATGGTTTTGGCCGACCAAATAATGTCGTGTCTTCTGAACGGCAAAGACAAGAGCTAAGCACTCCTTCTCAATAGGATTATAGCGAGATTACTGTAGTTGAGGAGGATAGCTGTTCATAACTATAGGATATTGCAACCCTAGATCTGGTATTTCAGAAGACACCTTCTTTGCGTACCAAGACTTCGCCGAGGCCTGAACTATAGTCCAGATCTGGAGAACTGGAGGGAGTAACATGCGACGCTCGTCTGTCCCTATGCAGCTCTCGTCCCCTTCCGATTATGTTAACGGATGCAGAGGGCAGATCTTGCGTTATGCTCCTTTTACGATGTTTCACCGGGGCTTGTACCGACAGTCGATCAAAAACTTATCGTCGGCCTGGGGGAGTGGCGAGGATTGGTCCTAACCGGCAGTAGACTGAGTGGACTGTCACCAACTGACATCCCACTTGTTGACAACTGGAGGAAGAAGTTTGGAAGGATTCCAACTTCCGTTTGCTTGTCAAGAATTCCCGCAAGTCTGACCCAGTTAGGCCTAAACGAACCAGTACAGAGGCTCTGTTGGATTGCGCATAGGACGATGTCCTGCTACTTTTATCACCGCAGAGGGGATTAGCACTAAATAGTGCTTCAGCTTTAGCTTCGCGGCTAAGAACCTTGGGAATATCCTTGGGTGTTGAAGCTGCATAAGCACCGCTGTCAACACTTGGGGACAATCTCTTAGCTCCGCTACAAAGCGCGAGCTTAGCGATTGATGGATTGGGGAGCGAAGCACGCTGTGGTGCTTTCTTCGCTATGTTGTTACGAAGGTGATTAGCCTTAGATAGTGTTTTGGTTCTAAATTCGTGGCTAAAAACTTTGGAAACGCCCTTGGGCGCTGAAGCTGCATAAGCACCGCTATCAGCACTTGGGGATAATCCCTTAGCTTCGCTGCGAAGAGCGAGCCTAGTACTTGAAGAACTGGGGAACGAAGCACACTGTGGTGCTTTGGTTCCAGCTTCGCGGCTATGAACATCATGCGTACCCTGAGGTACAGTAGCTTCGCTTATGAGAACGAGGCTGGCGCAAGGAGTTACTGCTCCTGAATTAGGCGAAGGCATGGTCGTCGTGACTTCGCGGCTGACAGTCTCGTTGGAGCAGGCAGGCATCTTGCCTTTTTCTTCGCGAGAGAGACGAACTTGTGGCGTAGCTACGCCTGAGGCTTCATACAGAGCCTTCTGCTTTGGCCTCCACATCTGCTTTGGCAAAGGAGACCTAGGTTCGCAGGAAACCTGACTAGCCACACGCGAGGCTGGGGGGTATTGGCAGGATTCTGCTTCCGATTTCTGCTCTGAAACCTTGGTCATGAAGACCTTTCTATGCTTCCATGCATGGAGCATTAAACCACCCCCAGAGAGGACTTCTTCAAATTTTTCTTGGTCGAAGTGAACGACCAGGTTCTCAAAAGTGATAGGCTTGCACTGCGGGCCTGCTTCCTTGTTGCGCCAGAGGACCGCAGTAGGCTCGCAAAGAGCCTCATCTGTCTCTGCGGAGACTTGCTTTGAAGACTTAACTAGAGGGGCTCTGGCCTCACCGGCTTCCTTGAATTCAGAGATAGACCCGAAGGTCTGTTCGTCGCATTGCGATACTTGATTCTCAACAGTGGAGAATTCACTCCCCAGCAGAGTCGCCTCTTGTTTTCCATTGATTTTGCAAAGGGGAAAACTTACAAAAAAAAAGTGTCGAGTAGCTAAATTACAAGTAATACAAAAGAATACAAGTAGATCTCCTCTGAGATTCTGGAAAAGTGTGTCGATAGGAGTCTGGTCAGTGCGCGACTACTTTGTCCCTTTGACGATGCGATCGATAAGATTCCCTTCTCGCCTGGTTCAGAAAATCGGAGAACAGAGGGTTGGTAGAACCTTCTCGTTACTTCTCAAACTGCCTTCACTTGGGAATTCCTTCTCGCCTGGTTCCGGAAATTCTTTGAGAGGAAGGAAGGTATTAGGGTATCAACACCCTGATTAGAGAAGTAGTTTTCTGAATTCTCTGAATTCTTGGAAGCTAGAGAATAGATCTCTATTTAGCCACCTCTCTCTTTCTTGCGTACTCTCTGCCTGTGCGCGTGTGTTTATGCCCCTTTTCTGTGTTCTCTCTCTTGTACCCCCGGTGGGCTATTTATAAGGAGAGCAGGGGTATAATTGTACCTTGAAAATCTGAAAACAGATTGAGTCAATCTGTTTAAATTTGGAAAGTAGCCTTGCTGCGAGGCTAGAATCAGCTTCTGCGAAGCTATGAATAGCAGATAGCGTCCATCTCCTGATCTATTTTGATTCTTTCCAAATAATTGAAAGATCTCCCCTGATCTTCTTACTCGTTTTAGGAGAGTCCAGAGATTATGGTAAACAACTGCCAAATTTGATCTCAGATTTGATCTTGATTAGATTTGATCTTTATCTTGAATTGATTTGATCTCATCTGGAGATTTAATTGGTCAAAGGTTGACCATAATAGACCCGCAGCGGAGCTACCGCGTCGAGCTCATAGCGGAACTGGAAAAAGCATCTGGCGAAGTTAGAAGAAAGCTCTTCAGCAGAGCTGGATAATCATCTGTGGCGAAGCTACCGACCACCTGCGCGGTTGCGTGTGGCTTCGAGCGAAGCTAACTCTCTGCGGAGTTAACTTGAGCACCTCAGGCGAAGCTGTAAGTTAGCTTCCTGATGGAGCTTTGAACGGCTCCAAGGCGAAGTTGGGCGATCTTAGCCTCTCAGGCGAGGCTATTCCTTTAGGCTCATGTGATGCTAAGTGTTGAGCTAACCTAGCATCTTAGACCTGCTGATTATCGAAAGTCTAATGTATTTAATGAATTACACTAGACCCGATATTGCTTACGCTGTAAGCAAGTTAAGCAGATACACTAGTAACCCTAGTGATGATCATTGGACTGCTCTACTATGAGTATTAGGTTACGTATCACATACTAAGGAATATGCCTTAATATATATACAGTATCCACCTGTACTTGAAGGATACAGTGATGCTAATTAGATTGCAGATTCTGAGGAATCAAAATCAACTAGCGGATAAGTATTTACTTTAGGAGGAGCAGCGGTATCTTGAAAATCTTTCAAACAAACATGTATTTCCTGTTCCACTATGGAATCAGAATTCATAGCCTTAGATAAGGCTAGAGAAGAAGCAGAATGACTTCGACAATTTTTGAAAGATATACCATTATGGTAAAAGCCAGTGCCCGCTATATGCATACACTGCGATAATTAAGCAGCTATATCTAGGGCACAAAATTTTATATATAACGGTAAGTCTAGGCATATTCGTCGTAGACATAATACCGTTAAGCAGTTGCTCTCAAATGGAATTATCTCTAATGACTTTGTCTCGTTAAAAGATAATTTAGCGGATCTGCTTATCAAAGATTTAAGTGGAGAGCGTATAAACTGCGCATCGAGGGGAATGGGTCTAAAAGTCTAACCTTACCAAATCAGCTTAATGGAAACCTCACTTATCGACTGAAGATCCCACAGACTAAACTCAAGAGGAAAAACTAGTTATGATTGACTCAGCAAGTAAGGACTTAGGAGCTTGACTCCAATCCATTCCTAAGGTGCACACAAGTGCTTTCTACAAGTGGATTAAGGATAAGCTTAACGCTTTTAATGATGCTTATATCTTGTTATTAAACAAGTGGAGTAGAGTAGACTACTCTTAATAGGACGATCACCTATGTGAGTATAGAGCTGGGTCGGTTCTTTGGGAATTTCTATGGAGGCTGTTATTCCCTAAAGATACTCTCTGAAACTAAGAATGTCCAGGGCCAAAATGGACACAACCGAGAACCAAAGTTGATTTGGAAAGTTACTGTGTGAAGCTTGTTGACTTGGCTTACACTAACGGTTAACAGTTCAAGACCTAATTCACTGATTAGCCAGTAAGTCTGATAAAAATTTCGCTATGGTAGGTTTAAGACCTAGTTCACCTATTCTGATGCAGTTTCTTTTATAAAGTACCTTTCACTATAGAGTCTGTAACGGTCCCAGACTTCTAATGATCTCAATTTGCATAAACAACTCTATTGATTAACAGATTATCATACTCATCTCTAATATCCCTGAAAATTTAGCAGCACCTCCTTTGTAAATACTGAATGTCCAAATATACATTTAATATCTCAACAATTTCGGCCAACACCAGCCTACTTATCTTCAATCCAAGCATATAAATCAACCCAACAATCAGCCCACGCAATGATAAATATAATTTGGCTCACACGGCCTCTTATATAAAAACTCAATGTTAAGTATTCGAGAGCACCCCTCTCGGCATTCACATAATAATGTCAAACTATCTTAACTCCAACTCATCATAATTATAACCAAACTCATATCTCCAAACAATACGTGGATTCGGACTATCCATTTATTCAACACTAACACTTGCTATAAGTACACATCAAAGGAAAATGAACATATACAACAAGAACTAAATTACAATCACACAAAGTACAACTCTAAAACTTCTCTATGTAACAGGATTTCCAACAAGACGCTTGAAAGCTTACATTGAGTCTTCGCCTCACATGACCTGAAAATATAATAATCTGTTGGGGGGGTGAGCTCAACAGCTCAGTGAGGAGATAAAGAAGAAAATCAGAGGATGATGAATATAATCAATAATAAGCATGATTTTTCGAGTAATAGAGCAAATCTGGATGAATAAGAGAAACAGAGAATCAATAACATATGATGAAACAATTGGGCTCCAAATCTTCGGGGACGGTCTGACTCTTTTGGTCCTTGATTTATTATGACATTTCTCTGTACTCTATGCCACACGCTACAAGATCTATAAGCTCTGTAAAATAATAACTCGACGATTTTAGTTTATCATCAAATTTTTCTTATGTATTCATAGTATGTATCGCATACGTATTTCATATATCATGCACGGACGCGCCAATCACACACCCACCATCTTATATATAGTGCATACGTTCAGATAACACATGCATCACAAAACATACTTTATATCTTGTAATCTCATCGCATTTCACATATATCAGTATCACATTACACTTCAAGTAATGCATGGATTAACCTGTACACTTTCACACAATTTACAATATTTCATTTCAATCAGCTAAATCTGTATTCTGATTTTTTTTTATTATCATATACGATCCAACATACCCCTAGTGTCACACACACATGTATCACACATAGCCATTCATTCTCAATCATTTATAAAGATGCAAATATATATATATATATATATATATATATATATATATATATATATATAAATATATATATATTTATATATCATAGCACCGTCTTCGCACTCCGCCCGTGCAATACGGGTCCCTTCCTCTGGATATATGTATATAGCACCGTCTTCGCACTCCGCCCGTGCAATACGGGTCCCTTCCTCCAGATATATGTATATAGCACCGTCTTCGCACTCCGCCCGTGCAATACGGGTCCCTTCCACCGGATATATGTATATAACACCGTCTTCGCACTCCGCCCGTGCAATACGGGTCCCTTCCTCCGTAACACAACATATATATATATATATATGCACAATATCAGCGCATTCAATTCCATAAGATTCATATATCATGCACATTATTTTATATATAAAAGTAATCATACTCTCAATTAGTGTTTACCTATTAGATTGTATTCTTATAGGAATATTCACACAAATTGCTTGATCCAAACATGTCATCCATGTATATTATGTACATAAATAAAGTAATATACACCCATCATATTCATGTCAATCATAATTATTTCTATTCAGTAATGTACATGTCAATGCCCTTTTACACCATATTCCAAAATTCTATATTAAATGCAACACTTATTACAAAAGATGTGTTCAATTCTAAGCCTGCCTTACCATCCCTTTCATGGTGAATATGAATTAATTATTGATTCAGTGTCTAATACTCTCAAGACTATCCACGTTTAGTGTAAGTACCAATTTACCATAATAGACACTCTCTTAACAATAAGGCAGTGAAACTATCCCTCTTTTCTTATAACATTGTATATGTGGATATATAATATGGGTACTTTCTATGCGATGCTCTAAATAGATTTTGAATAGAAGAATGACCATGTTCACAAGGTTTTACATATACATAACAACCATAGATAGGAACATATGTATACATGTCGAATACCTATATTTCCCACTTTCAAATCTTTCTTTTACGGGATTTCTAAACATCTATTGTTACACCCGCTTGATTTGGTCATCATCTCAGATAATCAGTTTATCTCCTTTAACCGGAATAATTTGAAACGTCACAATTTCTGTTTAACCCATGGCGTATTGCAAGACATTATACTCAATAAAAGAAAGGAGACTTAATAAGAGTTGATAAGATGTAATACATATGATTGAAAGTAATCATTTCAAGTATGTCTTAAGTTTAGTTACATTATGGGACATACACTATCTGTATGCAAAAGTATTACTTGCTCAAAGAGTCTGGCTGGACGGATGGGTAAGTTGAGACTGTAAGGAGAAGAGAAAGTTTCATACATTCTTGTTAATCGAAATACAACTTTCTTGATTTAACGTACAATTTAATAAGGCCTAACAATCCGTTATTACTTAAATTCCTTTGAGTCGATGTAACTGGTGTGGCCACAACCAAGATTATATATATCTATAACAACTATTCTCACTTATTCATGAATTGAGTTGAAACTGTTTGGATTCCCGTCAATACTGATCTTGATACTACCAATCCTATCATTCTGATTTCCCATTTTTGATATTACAATAAGAAAATCTTTCCTTTCAATTTGTATTCATATTCACTCATCTATTAATTTACTGCCAATATAATTTAGTGCTGACCGTTAACTTGTCTATTTATCAGTTAATTAAAATTGATAGGACTATCATCTTCACCAGTAAAAATTTTCACTGACTATATGCCAATAAATACTCTATTCATAGTCCAGTTTACTAGGCCACCGAAGGGATTATGTGTTGAAATATGTGTTTTGGAGTCTATAACACAATAATTCCCTATTTCTAGTAAAACTAAAGCAAATTTGAGTCTGAGGATAATTGCCAACACACCGAGTGTACATGCAACACCGTTAATGAGACATTATTATAAAGGGTCAATACTTTAATAAATAGGTATGATATACCCGTGTTCATAACATGCACTACTGAAAGAAATGTGTTTAGTTCTGAACTCAGCACAACATACCTACATATAAATTCCAATAACTTTCACATAGATCCCACCTAAATATGTTTCATCGGATCTGACTTCCCTAACAATCAAAGATGTTTTTATCGCAACTCCTATTTTTGATATAAGAATAAGACACAGAGACTTCCATTAAAATTTAGACTTACTGATCTTTCTAACGATATATTACATGACCAGCTTAATTCGCACGAACAGCCGTAATAACAGAAAATCTTTTAGACATTCAAAATTCTGCAACTTGGTACTTTCGACTTGAAAAACACCTAGAGGGGGGGTGAATAGGTGTAAGTGCTAATCTATAACTAAATGCAAAACTAAGTGCGCTAAGTGCGGAAGCTAATGCAAATCTTGCAACACACTTAGTACAATCAACAAGTGTAGCCGAATTCCCCGTGAAGGGCTCTGGACTAACTCCTCTTGATTCCCCTTTAATGGGTTGAGGTGCTATGTGAAACTCTTGTTGATTAGGTACAAGTGAGGCACACACAAACAACCAAGCATATAAGATGAATAGGCAATATGAATATATGCAAGGCAACACAAGCAAATAGATATGATATGACAATATGAATTATGCTCAACACAAGCAAATATGATATGATATGAAGTATGATGCTTTGCACAAATGTAAAGAGAGAGAGTTAGAGAAAAGTGGATCAAACGCAAACACAAAGATATGTTTCGAGGTTTGAGCACCCTTGCTCTACATCCCCGCCTACACCACCGTGTAGGATTTCCAATCCACTATACCGTCCACCGAGGACTCCCACCGAGGGAACCTTCATCGAGAAGGATTTGTACAACAATGGAGTACCGAACTCCTCTCTCAAACAAACACCTCCTCACACAAGAGGGGTAGGCCCTTAGCCAAACAATCACAACAACCAACACCTCTACCGAAGAGGGTTTACAACCAAACTCCACCTCTCACAAGAAGGAGCAAACCACAAGCCTCAACCTCTACCAAAGAGGGAGCAAACTCCAACCCAATACAACAACCTCAACCTCTACCAAAGAGGGAGCAACCAAGAAATCAAGGGTTTACAACAAGTGGTATATCTCAACCACAAACCTCTTTCCTTTTTCCACAATACAAGATCCTAATAGAATAGGATAGAAGATATAGCTCAAGTGTGGAAAACACAAGTGTTTTGATCAAAGAAAATCTCTTGGGAAAATACCAAAATGATATGGAGATAAAGAACAAGAAATCAATTCCCAAAAACTTGTTTTCTTTGAAAATAACAAAACACTTAAAAACAATTAAGATTGATCTTATGGCACTTAAAACTCTTTTGAAAACTCTTTTAAAACACTGAAGAAGTCAGGAAAAATTTGCTCTAAAAAACTTGGTTAAAAACCCAAAGAGATGGGGTTTTTATAGGCCCATCAGAAAACTAGCCGTTAGAGCTGAGCTGGCAGCTCTGACAGGCAACGGTCGACCGCCAACAGTCAGAAATATGACCGTTGGGCAACTGCGGTCGATCGGCCCGGTCGACCCAAACAAACAGAGAGCTCTGCTCTCATTCCGGTCGACCCGGACGGTCGACCGTCCCAGTGTCCCCAAACGTGCACAGATTTGTGCACGTCGGTCGACCGGCCCGGTCGACCGACTTCACCCAAGTCGACTAGGTCAGGTTGACTAGTCGACTGATTGAAGCCTGGAACAGAAATCTGGGTCAGAAAACACTGTAAAATATTTTTCTAAAAATCTTTTAACACTTCTAAAAATCCACAAAAACTTGTTTTATCATTTTATATTGAAACTCAAACAAGTGATAAAAATTTCAAGACATATAACAATCATATCAATTTATTTTTGTGTCTTGCCAATTTTATCAAAAACAAAACTTGTATTTTTATCAAACTTGAATTTTTCAAAACATGAATAGGATAGTCAAAGTAAGTTTGTCTAGCAAGTTTAAAGCATGTATGTATATCTAGAACATATCTAATATACATAGAAAAAATGTAAACTTTTTTTGATCTACTATTCCTGAAAACCAAATCCAAAGCATAAATACGTGTGTGTTGTGCACTTGAGCATATCAACTATACTAAGCTTTACAAATGGATCTAAAACACACTATCTAAACTATGGATACCTAAGTCTTCTTGATGATCTTCATCTTCAAGTTGACTTGCTCTAAAACTCCATCCATGGGCTAGGCAATGTGTGATCTTGAAGCTTTGGCCCTGGAATCACTATGAAAAGCTTCTAAACACCTTTGTTGAAGCTGATCATCAACTAATATCTTGGTTAATGAATCTGAAACTTAAACACCACAAGATTATTAGTAATCATAACTACATGAGTTAATCATCATCAAAACTAGGGTGGAAGGCCTTTGGGCTAACAATCTCCCCCTTTTTGATGATGACAAAATTCATGGAGTTATATATGCATGGATTAAAGTTAAGCTTCAAAGAAGCTCTCCCTTAACTCATGCATAAACAAATAAATAAAATATATGCAATGAATGTACATAAACATGTATGCATCAATATGCATAAAACACATGTTCTAGAAGCTCTAGTTACCAATTAAATTAATAAAGCATTAACAAAAACACTAGATGCTCTAGATACCAATAAAACTTACCAATAAAACTTAATATATGCAAAAACATAAGTATGCATAAATAAAACACAAATTATTCTCTCCCTTTTTGTCAATCATCAACAAAGGGGTAAACAATCAAAAACAATAAAATGAGGGGTAAAAATCTTTCTTCCCCTTTTTGTGTTAATCAAAACAATAAAACAATGTTCTCCCCCTTTTTGTCTAAAAACAAAAACAAGGTCAATAAGGGGTAACTTTAAACAACATGATATCAATAGAAAAATATGACAATGAAGCATCTTGATATCAATTGAAAATAAATAAAGATCAATAGATGTTATATGCTATATACATTCATGAAGAGGAAGACGCTAAGTTAGCTTCCCTACACATATGCATTACATGAAAGAGGGATGTTAAGCCCTAATTCACATAACACACATTATGTAATGCATAAGAGGAGATGTGAAGCTCCCCTACACACGTGTACCACATAAAGAAGAGATGTTAAGCTCTTCAATATAAGATACACTCATCATGAATCTATATGCATATAGTCAATACAAATCAAAACTTTTGTATTTTTCTTAAAACTAAATTTTTAGATACCAATTTAAAACACAAAACATCTTGATATCAAAAGATAGTATTTTTCTTTTTAAACCATATAAACAATTGAAATGACTATTTTCTATCATAAAGCAAATGGAGTGAAAAACTAAATACCAATTGAAATATGAAAATCGAATTTTCTCCCCCTTTATGAATACCAACAAAAACAATGCGTAGGCTTGAAATAAGATACCAATTGAAAACTAAATCAATTGAAATAAAGTGAAGCTCAAGCGCTAGCATAAATAAAATTTGTGCTAAAGATATAGAAATATAGTAGCACAAATAAAACAAGTATATGTGTATAAAATAGAATGAGTACCAATCACCAATAGATGATACCAATTGAAAGTATACATACACAATAAACATATGAGTATACAAAAAGGATCAAAATGATACCAATTGAAAGAGTCCAATGATACCAATTGACATAACAACAATAGCATGTGTATACATCATATTACTATACCTCCCAATCATGGTTCAAGATTTAAATGATTTTCACTTGTAAAGCATACATGAACATGATCTCCCTTCCAACCGCCCTTGGATGGTAGGGGTTTTCAAAAATAGATGTAAAAATGTAGTTTTGTTTGAAAAGCACTACCAAATTGAAGAATACGAACTAGTCAAAATGAAAATTTTTGTTAACTAGTACGAAATCCTTCAAGCAAGGAATAGACTAAAAATAATTTTTCATAAAAACATGAAATCCACAAGTTAATCAACACTCTAATTCATTAGGCATAAATATGACTCATGAATACAAAACATGAGCAAGCAATAAATGTGAGTGTACAAATAAAGTGTGAATATCATAATCATGAAAATATTCAATTAAGCTCAATTATTCCTTAAACATTGAAACACGAAAATCATCAAAACTTATTTAATCTTCATGGCATATGTATGTCAAGTACAAATTAAAATATACATACATATCCAAAACACAACGAGTCCACAAAATATATGCATTAAGGCACGTGGCTCAAAAAGGATAAACATGTATATCTAATAGTTTGGACATGATAGACATATACATGAAGTTAAACTAAAACACATGAAAACATGAAAAACTAAATTTTCACCAAAGAAAATTTCATTTCAAGGTATATGTATGAATTGTCAACACAATAAGTATACATACATATCCCTAAATACAATTGAGTCCATATATAGATTTGCATGAAAGGCAAATGACTCAAGGGGTATACATGTATATCTTAGAGTTTGACAATAATACACATATACATGAAGTGAAAACTCACAATCATAAAACAAATCCAAAAAATAGGAATACAAGTTTAAAATATATGAATCATCAAAACTAGACTATACTAGCACATCTAATGGGTTCAAATAAGCAATCAAGCCCAAACATATACAGATTTATTTGTGGCCCACTATATGCACAAGTATAAACCAAGTTTTAATGAAAACTAACATCTAAACATGTAATTAACACATGAAGCATAAAACACGAAAAAAAATCAACATGATAAACATAAACATGATTATTATGAATGTCCACATGTTATTAGAAATATGATATACGCAATAGCAACCATATAGTGAGATCACAAAAGAATTTATCCATATTAAACATGGGTGTCTCAAAATAACTAAACATGTATATCACAAGTCTAATAAGCATGGCATTTTCATACTAATCACTATACAATGAAACATGCTATAAAACATGAATATTAAAAGCATGAAAACAATAAATAGGAGTAAAGGAAAAACCGAAGAAGCAACTTTCCTTGTCTCCAAAACATGGTGGTCATCTCCACCAAATCTTCCCTTGAAAGTGATGCATCCAATTGATTTCCTTTAAGTACGGAACGCATCCACTCCAAGGTGTCACTACTCTCACGTCATGTGAGAGCCCACACCTACATTAAACAAAGGAGGGGTGGTCTTTGGTACCCATACTCTTTTGGGTCCATTGAGGTTAGTCTCATTTCTAACCTAAACAAATTTCTTTGCTAAATTTGAAACATGTAATCTATCATAGCAAAATTTAGCAAGGTGGCCCTTACGTCCACAATGTGTACAAGTGTACACATGAGCATACATATGGTGATGGGTGTGTCCATGAGAAGCATGTGTATGCCGTGGAGGGTGTGCATGCATAAAAGTTGGAACTTGTTTCTTTCGAACCAAGGATTCCAAGCGTGTGTGGTTCATGGCACATTGGTTCATAGTGGAGCCCAAACAATCTACTCTCTTCTTTAACACACAAATATCAACATTGATCCTAGAAGAAGAGGTACATGCATTAGGTAGACTAGATGAAGAAGCTACACTAGCATGGCAAACATGTGCATCAATCTTATTTTGCAAAACAATGTTTTTCTTTAAACATACATCTAAATCATTTGAAATAGAAATAATTTTGTTTTTCAAATCAACATTCTCTTTTAAAACAAAATCTACTTTTGAAGACAAGTTCTCATTTTTCTTCAAAAGTGTTTCACATTCATTTTTAGATTTTAAAAAATTATTTTCTTTTAAAGCAAGATTAAGTTGAGATTTTTATGAGTCCCTTTCATTAGCAATCTCATCCTTCTCTTGCAAAACAACATCAAGTCTAGCAATCAAATTTTTATTTTCATTGTTAATGCCTAGACTTTTCTTTTTCAACAAATTATATTTTTCTTTTAATTTTTCACAAACAATTGAAAGTTCTTCATTCAAAGCATGGGGATCAACAAAATCATTTGAAGAACTAGCACAATCATCATTATCTAAGTGGGTTTCCGATTGTACCTCAAGGGAGTCATTCCCTTGGACCATGAAGCATTGTGAATCAGATTCTCCACTAGATTCCTCTTCTTGGATTTGTACTTGAAGCTCGGAGGTGGTGGTTGTTGTCAACAAATTCCACACTGCAAAGGCGGATTCAATGTTAGAAACACGTAAAAGATAATCTTTAGATAAAGTGCTTCTAATGGCCTCAAGGGCTTGTGCATTGGCCCCTATATGATTGCGATCTCCAAGATAGCATTTCTTGGTGGCCGCAAGAAAGACATGCAAACCTAGGGTCTTTAGGTACATGGACATCCTATACTTCCAAACAACAATGTTGGAAGGGTCAAAGCTAGGTGGGGTCATGAAGTCCATGGTAAATTATATGAGCAAACAAGCAAATGCAAACAAAAGATTAGCAAGCAAATGGATCTCACTCCTAGGATGTTAAGCCTAATATCAGGAGCACTAGCTCTGATACCAATTGAAAAACACCTAGAGGGGGGTGAATAGGTGTAAGTGCTAATCTAGAACTAAATGTAAAACTAAGTGCGCTAAGTGCGGAAGCTAATGCAAATCTTGCAACACACTTAGTACAATCAACAAGTGTAGCCGAATTCCCCGTGAAGGGCTCTGGACTAACTCCTCTTGATTCCCCTTTAATGGGTTGAGGTGCTATGTGAAGCTCTTGTTGATTAGGTACAAGTGAGGCACACACAAACAACCAAGCATATAAGATGAATAGGCAATATGAATATATGCAAGGCAACACAAGCAAATAGATATGATATGACAATATGAATTATGCTCAACACAAGCAAATATGATATGATATGAAGTATGATGCTTTGCACAAATGTAAAGAGAGAGAGTTAGAGAAAAGTGGATCAAACGCAAACACAAAGATATGTTTTGAGGTTTGAGCACCCTTGCTCTACATCCCCGCCTACACCACCGTGTAGGATTTCCAATCCACTATACCGTCCACCGAGGACTCCCACCGAGGGAACCTTCACCGAGAAGGGTTTGTACAACAATGGAGTACCGAACTCCTCTCTCAAACAAACACCTCCTCACACAAGAGGGGTAGGCCCTTAGCCAAACAATCACAACAACTAACACCTCTACCGAAGAGGGTTTACAACCAAACTCTACCTCTCACAAGAGGGAGCAAACCACAAGCCTCAACCTCTACCAAAGAGGGAGCAAACTCCAACCCAATACAACAACCTCAACCTCTACCAAAGAGGGAGCAACCAAGAAATCAAGGGTTTACAACAAGTGGTATATCTCAACCACAAACCTCTTTCCTTTTTCCACAAATACAAGATCCTAATAGAATAGGATAGAAGATATAGCTCAAGTGTGAAAAACACAAGTGTTTTGATCAAAGAAAATCTCTTGGGAAAATACCAAAATGATATGGAGATAAAGAACAAGAAATCAATTCCCAAAAACTTGTTTTCTTTGAAAATAACAAAACACTTAAAAACAATTAAGATTGATCTTATGGCACTTAAAACTCTTTTGAAAACTCTTTTAAAACACTGAAGAAGTCAGGAAAAATTTGCTCTAAAAAACTTGGTCAAAAACCCAAAGAGATGGGGTTTTTATAGGCCCATCAGAAAACTAGCCGTTAGAGCTGAGCTGGCAGCTCTGACAGGCAACGGTCGACCGGCCCGGTCGACCGCCAACGGTCAGAAATATGACCGTTGGGCAACTGCGGTCGACCGGCCCGGTCGACCCAAACAAACAGAGAGCTCTGCTCTCATTCCGGTCGACCCGGACGGTCGACCGTCCCAGTGTCCCCAAACGTGCACAGATTTGTGCACGTCGGTCGACCGGCCCGGTCGACCGACTTCACCCAAGTTGACTAGGTCAGGTTGACTAGTCGACTGATTAAAGCCTGGAACAGAAATTTGGGTCAGAAAATACTGTAAAATATTTTTCTAAAATCTTTTAACACTTCTAAAAATCCACAAAAACTTGTTTTATCATTTTATATTGAAGCTCAAACAAGTGATAAAAATTTCAAGACATATAACAATCATATCAATTTATTTTTGTGTCTTGCCAATTTTATCAAAAACAAAACTTGTATTTTTATCAAACTTGAATTTTTCAAAACATGAATAGGATAGTCAAAGTAAGTTTGTCTAGCAAGTTTAAAGCATGTATGTATATCTAGAACATATCTAATATACATAGAAATAAAGTAAACTTGTTTTGATCTACTATTCCTGAAAACCAAATCCAAAGCATAAATACGTGTGTGTTGTGCACTTGAGCATATCAACTATACTAAGCTTTACAAATGGATCTAAAACACACTATCTAAACTATGGATACCTAAGTCTTCTTGATGATCTTCATCTTCAAGTTGACTTGCTCCAAAACTCCATCCATGGGCTAGGCAATGTGTGATCTTGAAGCTTTGGCCCTGGAATCACTATGAAAAGCTTCTAAACACCTTTGTTGAAGCTGATCATCAACTAATATCTTGGTTAATGAATCTGAAACTTAAACACCACAAGATTATTAGTAATCATAACTACATGAGTTAATCATCATCAAAACTAGGGTGGAAGGCCTTTGGCCAATACGACTAGTGTGTCATATTTCAGCGATAATTCCCAACACAGACCTTTGATTAGGACACCGCAAGAGCCGTTGGAAAGTAGACCCGATTTTCTTTCCAACGGTATAGCACATGACCTATGTTATTTTAAATACCTATACAAAAGTAACCCCAAGTTTCAGGTTTCAGATCTGGACAGATTTTAACAGCTTTAAACTATTATTTCAAAATTGCTTCGAATTAAGGATTTCTCAACTTTACCTTTAACCTCTTCACCTAAATTAGATCATAAGTAAGTTATGAACTTAAGTATTTTAAAATTTTGATCATGAACAATTTCATAAGAACATACATGATTCTAACACAACTTAATTTTCCATTATCCTCTCTTTAAACCACCTTCAACTTCATAGTCTAACCCATATCAAAAATTTCTTTTTATCTCACTAACATCACAAAATCCGATTTTAATTTGGTTTCATAGTTATTAAGTAAGAATGGCAAGTGACTCAACCATTACAAGTGTGAGAAGCTTCAAGAATCTCCATTTACATTAATGGTTAGGAGGGGCTTATACACTTGATCTCACCCACAAGTCTTTAATAATTTGATTCAATTTAAAAAGGGACAATATTGTTCAAGAAGTAATCTCACCTATCACCCAAATGAAAGTTTCATTACCCTTAAAACAAGATTGAGATTAAAATTTCAAGTTTAAGACTCAAATCTGAAAATTTATGTACTCCCTCACCACATGATATGCCCCACAATACAACATTTACATCCATCAATTACATACAATTGGATTAACTCATTAATCTCAAGATCAAACTTAGACCACTACATACCTTAATAGGTCATGAAATTTCAAGAAAAATTTGCATGAATAGCCCAAGGAACAATTCTCTCAAATCAAGAGATCAAGATCTAGGGATTTCAAAAGAGGAAAATTTGAGAAATGAGAAAGGAAGGAGGAAACCCACTCACCAACTACAAACTCCGACCTTCGGCCGCCCTAGCCGGCCGCCGCCCTGGCCGGCCGCCGGTGACCGCCGCCTGGCCGCGCCTGGCCCCGGCCCCGGCCGTGCGCGGCCGCGCCCACGGCCCTCCGGCTGTGGTCTGCCCTGAGAGAGAGAGAGAGGAGAAGGGAGAAGGGAGAAGAGAGAGAGTTATTAGGAAATTAGTTCTCCCTATTACATATAAACCCTTATATATATACATATTTATTCTTGCATAACCTTTCTCTCTAGCCTAGCAAATTTGCCACCTCATTCACCTATTTCCCATGCACTTTCTCATTTTGCCACATCACCCCTCTCATTCCAAAGTTGCCCAAACTCTTGCCACCTCTTGCCCACTAGCTAGTTTAGGACATTAAATATTTGTGTAAAATTTGGGGGGGGGGGGGTTAATGTACATGGTAGAAATACAACTACATGATGATGTATGTGTCTATATATATATATATATATATATATATATATATATATATATATATATATATATATATATATATATATATATATAGGTATATATATATATATGTGTGTGTGTGTGTGTGTGTGTGTGTGTGTATATATATATATATATGTATGTATATATATATATATATGTATGTATATGTATATATATATATATATATATATATATATATATGTATATATATATATATATATTATGTATATATATATATATATGTATGTATATATATATATATATATATATATATATATGTATATGTGTGTGTATATATATATATATATATATATATATATATATATATATATATATATATATATATATATGTATATATATATATATATATATATATATATATATATATATATATGTATATATATATATATATATATATATATATATGTATATGTGTATATATATATATATATATGTATATATGTATATATGTATGTGTGTGGTGTGTGTGTGTGTGTGTGTGTGTGTGTATATATATATATATATGTATGTATGTATTCATTCATTTACAGGCATATATATATATACCAATTATTTTATACACAAAATTAATACTCATCAAATTTTATTCCACTTCCCACTAATTAATAAATAATCATCTCTAATTATTTTGTTTAATACCCCAAATCTCAAAATTAGGATATTAAATCAGAATTTAATAATTCGGATGTTACAGAGTCAGTCTCTTTGTGTGTTAATTCCTTGAATCTCCATTCATTGTGGGGGATTGTTGGGAAATATGAAGAATTAAATGTGAATCTTTGAGTTGAATTACGGCGAGATCCGTTGATAGAATCAATTGGATAATGGTTGGAGTGTATTCTCCTTTCATTTGGGATGAACGCGGTATATTCACATGTTCAATTTTGACTTCGAATGAATGAGATATTCTAGTCTAAAGTTTGCCTAATTCAAAAGCCAAAAGGGGACTAAAGGTAGCTAAAATCATTTAGTCCCACATTGGCCATGGGATAGAAATTTGAAGTGTTTAAACAGAGAAAAATGGGAACAAAGGGTGTGCCCTTTGGGCACTTAGAGTTTTCATCGCGATTAGGGGAAAATTATGCCCGCGCGCGCCGCCCCCCGCTGGCGGCGGCCTGCTGGCCGGCGCCGGAGCGGGGCCGGTCTCGGGTTCGGGTTCCCTACCCGGTCCGATTGTTTTTGAACCGGGTCTCACCGGGTATGGGTTACAATAGATCTCACCCGCTCCGCCATCCGAAACGCCGCAACGGTTGACAGGAAACCGCCGCGAACCGTTACAATGGTTCGGCGGTTTCTGTCTGAAACGAACTGTTGCAACAGCTCAGAACGAACGATCGCAACCGTTCGGACGGATTTGCCCCTCCCGGAGCGCTATAAATAGCACTCTTTTTCTTTTCAACACAAGCAACACAGAAAAGCAGAACAAGTTCCTTCTTCTGCATTCCGAAGTGGAAATTCTGCAACTTAGATTCCGAAGTGACTTCCAATAGGAAGTGAAAATTCTGCAATTCGAATTCCGAAGTGACTTTCAACAGATTCTAAAGATTCGTTCTGAAAGAAGGCTTAGAAAATTTAACAGATTCTTTAATAGATTGTTGTCTGAATCTGTGACTTCCAAAGAAGAATATTTTTCTATCTTCCTCCTTTCTTTACAATGGGTGTTCCACCAAAGTAAAGACAAATATTCTCCCTGAAATTTGTCTTGGTCCTGCTGCTTTGATAATCCTGTGAAGGTACTGGTTAACTACGGTTCGACCGTACGGTGATTTGGAGTGCTATCCAACTAGGAGTGTTGTATCTTGGGAGACCAACGTCCAGTAGCCCGTTAGCACCGTAGCGGGGGATGTAATTGTCTTAAGGAGATTCGCTATAAGCGTACCTTACTTCAAGTACTGTATAAGTGAATTAATTTTCTTTATACGGGGGTTATATTGACATTCAGTATATTGAGACTGATTTATACCAGTCTAATTGGTGTTTAACCAAGGAAAGTAATTGAAAAATGGTTATGTAATTAAGGAACGTTCTATTTAACGGAAAACCTCCCACCTGATATTCACCTGGCCAATTAGATCGGTGATATTGATTAGTTATCAGATTGATCTTAGAACTAACAATATATTCATTGGAAAAATACTTTTATTAACCATAACTTTTATGTAGACCACTTTCTAAGATTAAATTAATACAATTCTCTCGCATTATTCCTCATGGTCCCAGTGTTCGAGCTCTCATCAGTTGGATTCTCCCTGTCTTTTGAGCTGTGGCCTGTGGGGCTCCAGACAAGCACAAAAGAGCCAAAAGGGGAGACAACTGAGAGGTTGCATCTCTCTTGTCCCCAGCCTTCATCCGTTTGGAAAAAAATGCCAAAGTTCTCACTGTTGCTCAACAAACCTCACTAGGAGCCAAGATGCCAAACATTTTGCTTGCTAGACTTAGCCTTGGAACTTGTTCTTTCAAGTTAATAATATAGAGTTAAATAAAATTAAGAGGATGTTTGTTGTTAGAGCCAAAAAGTAGTGCTGCTCTCTCTCTCTCTCTCTCTCTCTCTCTCTGTTTTTTCTATTTTTGGCTGGACAAAAAACTTTGCTGTTGTTGGGCCTTTTTACTTTGGAGAATATGGTGCTGGCCCGAGATGACTGCAGAAAATTAAGAAAAGGTTTTCATGGGAAAAGAAGTAGGATTCTATTCCGTAACTTGAACTAATGGGCCATGTTTTGAAAAAAAAAGCCTTCAAATAATAATTATTTCTAAAAATTGACTTCTCCTAAATTCATTTTAAAGGCCAATCTTTGACATGTCATGTTGGCAGCGAGGCGATCGCCCCACCAGCGTGGCATCCGTGTTGACGGGGGACAGTTTTTACTTCGTCCGGAGTTGACCACCCGAGACGAAACAATTTTTTTTTTTTATGCGTATTGCTTTGTTCGGGGTTGGTAACCCGGACAAAGCAACGTTATTTTTTAAAAAAAATTGTGATCTTTTTCTAGAGTTGCCAACTCAGAAAAAGGCCACAATTTAAAAAAAAATTATTTCCCTCCCCTCTCTCAACTCTCTCCTCTTCCCTCTCGCTCCTCTCTCCCTTCTCTCCTCTTCTAAGGCACTCATCAGGCACGTTGCCGTTGACGAGGCCAGCGACAGCGGCCATGAGATCAGCAATGACCAAGCAGTAGTAGAGCTGCTGTTGCTATTGTTTGTTATCATCGTCGCCGCCGCCAGCGGCGGCCTCGTGGGGGAGAGGAAGGAGAGAAGAGAGATAAATAATTTTTTAAAAAAAATTCTTGCCTTATCCGGGGTTGCCAACCTAGACAAAGTAATACACAAGTAAAAATAAATTAGTCCGTCTGGGATTGCCAACTCCGGAAGAAGCAAAAACAACCCTTACGTGCGCTGGCGCCACGCTGGTGGGGGACGTCCTCGCCGTCGACGTGATGTATCAGAGGTCGATTTTTGAAATTAATTTGGGAGGAGGTCGATTTTTAAAGTTAATTATTTTTTGAGAGATTTTCTAGAAATAGCTCTTAACTTATCAACATACATGGCAACAAAGTTTTTTAGTTTTTTTTCCCTTCAATTTTTAGGGTTATATCCCTTCCATGTCACCAAATTTCATATTATTAGGCCATGCAATGTAATGTTACAAGAAGCGGATCGGAGTAGCGACCTGCAAAGTGCAAACCACTGCTTTCTTATTTGCCTCTTATGGTTATCCCACCAATGATGATGTCAAAACACTATTGATCGTGTATGGTACCCACATGATCTAATGAAATTTCATGTAGTTAAGGTATGAAAAAAAACTACATGAGATTAGCTATGAAGTTGTGTAAATTATGAAAATTGATATCCAAAACTTAGTTTTGAAGACTTTCAGATGTGATGTAAGTTAGGATGATGATTTTTCATGTTTTATTTATCAATTGAGCTCGACATAGACGACAAGTAGTTTTTATTTTTTTTCCCCTTAAGATAATAATTATAAAGCAAATAACTTCCTCATCAAATGAGAAAGAGAGGAAAATTTACAAATATAAATGACAGTAGAATGAAAAGAAAGACAAAACTAAGCAAGGTTTTGTCTTTAGAGGTCAGAGTAGTGTAGAGCCCGCTAAGCAACTTCTTCTGCGGAGATTTTTCTTTGAGTCAAAGATTTTTGAGTTGCGTTCAATCCAAATGGACCAAATCACAGCTTGGGCGTGAATGTCCCAAATCCTCCTAGCCGTTCCAAGGATACAAAAGATCCTTCAGTCCTCCCACAAGTGACGGAGGAATGTAAGCCAGGATGGAAGGACTAGATTGGTCACTATCGGGGGCCCAAACTCTCCACACAGTCACAAGAATATATTAGTAAAAGATTCAGGGTGGTCCTGTAAAAGATACACAATGACATCAACCTGATATGAAGTCTATGTAAATAGAATCTAATAAGTAATCTTTCGCGGACTGCTAGCCATGTGATAATCTTGACTTTGAACGACATTGCCACCTTTCATAAATTTTTTGCTATTTTATTTTATGGTTGTGGAGATTGCAGTAGCTGATAGTGTGAGAGAATTGTAAAAGTAACAGGTCGACACAGCATCCAAGTCACCTATTTGGGACATTCCGGAACATATGACGTGGATGGATGCACGTGTCCTTGACATAAAACCCCACCAAAATTAAATAAAAAAGGAAAAAAAAGAGAAAAAAAGAAAAGGAAAACTAAAGAAAAATAATCAAATCCAAGGCATTTGACATGTGAATTATGAATTTGCAGAGGGGTGTCATGTAAATATCAAATCCAAACTTAAACTATGAATTTGCAAAAAATCAAAAGGAAAACGCTAGAGGAAACAAATTATTAATTTGCAGTGAGAGTCATGCCAAATCAAATCGAAGCGTAACAAATCTAAGGATTTAACATGCAAACTATGAATTTGCAGAGCAAATTATTAAGTTGTAGAGCGGTTTCATGCAAAATCAAATCCAAATGTAAAATTAGAATTTGCAAAAATCAAAATGAAAACGCTACAGGAAGCAAATAAATGATTTACAAAGAAAATTATAGTGTCATGCAAAAAATCAAATCCAAACGTACATTTCAAATTTGCAAAAAAAATCAAAGGCGTGTCATGCAAAAATCAAATTCATACGTACATTTTGAATTTGCAAAAAAACACAGGGGCACAAATAAAAAGAACGCTAGAGGAAGGGCTTGAACCTTCGACCTTGTGGTTAACAGCCACACGCTCTAACCATCTGAGCTACTCCAGCTGCTTGGGCGATTATTTAATAGTTTATTTTTATTACAATTTAATTCAGTGGGTTCTAGCAATCGACCCTGCCTATAACGGCTCTCGCAGGTTTAAAGGGGAGAATTGTAGTTAACTCAGCTGGGACCCGAAAGTGGCACACAAGACAAGACACAGGTACAGGATATGTAGTCCCTAAAAACACACACAAGACATGTTGCTTGTATATGTGTGTGTATATAATATTCTATAATATTCTTAATTACATTTATGTTAAAGTTAAATTGTTGTAGTATCTTTTTGAGCTAATTTAGAATTTTGTATAAAATTTACAAAAAGTCACATATTGTTTAAAAAAAAAGGGTCCATGTAACTTGAAAACTACAGAGAAAATACTCGAATGTAATGCTTATTTAAATATTACTTTTATGTTATATACATACACACACAATATATTCTCAATATATCCCATTTAGTAATTTTTTAATAGAATCTCCTTTTTTTCAAGCTAATGCCAAGTAAATTTATTTCAATAATTCTCTTAGATTAGCTGTTCTACAAATTATTTCTTCTATTAGCCAAGTAGTTTCAAAATATTTATTAAGTTTTTCAAATAAAATATTAGTCTGATGCGAGTTTGTAGGGAGAGCGGAGATAGAGGAGATACAAAGACATTGGAAGAGTTTTTTTAAACTCATCAGGAAAATAGCGCAGAGATCGGCAAGCCAAAGGGAGCGAGAACAACGCTTATAGCAGGCCAGAACAGATTCCGCTCGACCGCCCGGTCGACCGGTGTGCACGACGTGCACATGTATGGCCCGGTTGACCGCCCGGTCGACCGTGGCAAGTAAGCGGTCGGCCGACTGAAAGGCACAACTCTCGGTTGGTCCCGGTCGACCGAGGACAGGGTCGGTCGACCGACAAACGCGTTCTGCTCTCCTGAACGGATTCAGACTCCTTTTCTGTTTTTGGGGTCGAATCCAATTGGGGTTTCCTAAATCCCTGGGATTCTCTTGTTATAAATATGGGTTAGAGCCCTCATTAATTGTATCCGATTGAAAATCTCCCTTGGAAATTCCTTAAAGCAAGGTATAAATTGTATTGATTGTTGAATCAATAAAATTTCTCTCTCTTGTCTCGAGGATGTAGGCAAATTACCAAATCTCGTTAAATATTGTGTTTGCTTTCTCTCTTGTTTCTTGTTCTTGTTATTCTTGGGATACTTCTCTATTGTATCTATTGGGTTCCTCGTTGGTTGTTGTCCCGCGCTCAACAAGTGGTATCAGAGCATTTCAGGTTCATCGTGGGATCATGTATAGATCTAAGGGCATCAGTTGCTATTTTGGCGGAGATCGTGTGTCGATCTCGAAACAGCGTTGGGACTGTTTGTGGGATCATGTTCGATCTTAAAAATAGTGTTTGGATTGCTCGATGAATCAAATTTGGAGTAGATCGCTTCGGAAACTCTTCGAGGGTTTCGCTTTGAGGTAAACATCCTATCTTTATCTAGTTTGTTTGATCTAACTCTGTTTGTTTTCTGCAATGTTTGAGAATCAATTAAGAAGATGGCTGGAGATAGTACTTCTACGGTGAAATTCGTGAACCCATATCCATTGAGGATTGATATGGTGAAGTTCGATGGCAAGAATAACTTCGGTATGTGCCGATGTGAGGTGATGGATGTATTGACGACATTAAACGTCGAAGACACTATGCGGTTGGAGAAAAAGCGTGATTCTACTACTGAAGAGGATTGGGACAAGATAAACTGAACGACATGTGGCTTGATAAGGTCTTGTTTGACACAAGACATCAAGTATCATGTGTTGCATGAAACATCTGCAAGACAGCTGTGAGAGATCCTGGAGAAAAAATATCTAACGAAAAGCATCGAATCGCGGTTGTAAGACTTTATCGTTTTCAGATGAAGAGAGGAAGCTCCATTGACGAACACATGAATAGCTACACAAAGCTTCTTACAGACCTAATTAATGTGGATATGAAGATTGATGAAGAGGATAAGGCGGTAATTCTATTGAATTCTCTTCCTGAAGAAGAGTATGAGACCTTTACTCTTACATTGATCAATGAAAGGAAAATTCTTAATTATAATGAGGTGTCTGCGGCTCTTGTGAATTATGAAGGAAGCAAGACAAATTGTCTTCTTATAAGAGCACAACAGCAGAGACATTGGCGGTAAGAGGCATGAGTTCCAATCGGAAGGGCAGAGGTGATCAGGGAAGATCGAAGTCCAGATCAGGTTTCAGAGATCTGAAGAAGAACCAATGCATCTTATGCAAGGAGCTAAGGCACTGGAAGGTTGACTGTCCGAAGGCCAAAGGTAAGAAGGAGTCAAAGACCGAGGTACATCTCGCACAGGTGGTCAGTACTCACGCAAGTACTTCACAGGCAGATGGATCAGACTCATCGGTATTCACTTTCTCTATTACTACTCTTACTGTTGGTTACTTAGATAATGTTGAGTGGATCTTAAATACATAAGCTACCTATTATGTGTGCCCAAATAGAGACTGGTTTTCTAGCTTTGAGAAGTTAGATGGATGTTTCACTGTCATAGGTGATGATCATCCGTGTAATGCAGAAGGGATAGGTACAGTCTGTGTCAAGATGTCTGATGGGATAGTACGGGAATTGAAGAAAGTGAGGTATGTATCTCAACTCAAAAGGAATCTTATCTCAGTTGGTGCTTTGAAAACGTTGGGTCTTGTGGTATCTATACGAGATGGTGTTCTTAAGATGACTAAAGGCTCAATGGTAGCTATGAAGGACGTCCGTCAGAATATCTCTACTACTTGAAGGGTAGTACAATTACAGATCAGGTGGAGACTTCTATTTCTTCAGATGATGTTTGCACACAGGTGTGGCAGATGAGGCTCGGACATGAAAGAAAGGATCATTGAAAGATGCATCTACCTGCAACTTGAAATTGAGTGAACACAGTTTTCTAGACAAGAAGAAGGTGAAATTCAGCACCAATACTCACCACTCTGAAGGTCTTCTTGATTATTTTCACATAAGTATTTAGGGACTGGTTAAGACTGCATCGCTTGGAGGTCATAGGTACTTTATCTCTTTTATTGATAATTTATCTAGGCATTTTGGATGTATCCTATGAGACAAAGTGTAAAGCCCTAGGTATGCTGTTGAAGAGGAAGGATATGATGGAGTAGCAGACTGGTAGGAAGATCAAGGAGCTACAAATTGGTAACGTTGAAAGATATAAGAACCCATTCCTACGATTTGGCCAGAATACTGGTATTGGTACTCACTTCACAGATGGATTACATGGGTTGGTTAAGGAGATAAACGGTCGTTGCTGGAGAAGATTCGGTGTTTGTTGTCTAATGCACAATTAGACAAATCATTTTGAGTTGAGGCGATTATGTATGCTAGCCATCTATAAATAGATTGTCATTGACTGCGATAGGAGGTAAAACTCTACTAGAAGTTTGGCCTGGGAAAGCTACTCAAGATCATGGTTTGCTGCGGGAATTTGAAAGTTCGGCCTATTTTAGTGCTAAAGATGGTAAGGTGAATCTGCGAGCAAAGAAGTAATATGAAAGGCTTCAGGTTGTGAGACCCCGAAAACAAGAAGATCGTGTTGAGTCAGCATGTCACATTTGATGAGACTTGTCTCTCAACAGGTGGAGAGGATGAAGACCAAGGAAGTATCGTAGCGGGTGGAGGTGATGCTACTCCACCACCTCCAGTTGGTTCGGTATCAGTAAGGGCTTAATCAGATGTGACACCGGGTAGAGATCATGTAGCCATTTTTGATGCTGAATAGATTAAAAATATTGATGAGAATGTCGAATTGTTTGCAGCCATTGGAACCAAGATAAAACCACGAAAGTGGGTGAAGAAGCATGAATCTCAAACTTGTGACCGCGGCAAACTCAAGTTGAAGGCCATTGTTCTCTATGACGGTAGCAAGGAGGTTCATATGACTCAGCAGATCGGTTCACAGCTGAAGATTCAGTCACAGGTGCTTGAGCTCGATGGTGCTCATTTCAATGAACTACGATTGACTTGATCCCTTGGGCAAGATACGTAGGCAGTCGTAAAGGCGCAACCATTTAGTGATGCAACCTATATGAAGCTATTTAGGTGTATTTGGATTCTCAAGAAGCTGATTAGGACTTTACTTAAAGGTGAAGAGTTGGACTTCACGTAGAGGTGAAGAGTTAGAATTCACGTAAAGGTGAAGAGTCAGACTTTACGTAGAGGTGAAGTATTATGATCTCGATGAACAGTTGATCTTCTGGTGAGAAGATGGTTAAGCTTGCATAAGGGTGTGTGCATCCAGTTTGTTGAAGCCGATGATGGTGTATGGTGTGCTCTACTCAAATATGGTTAGACCGTCTTGAAGACATATGGACTGGAGAGAGGCAGTCAGTTGGAGAGCCAGTGTCGCTCATGATGGGTTCTTCTTGAGGTCATTTGGAATAGTTGTAGACACGTTCATTGGTCGGCTCATATGATCTTTCTCTTCATGTGGAGTGATGAGAAGGCATGTAGGGTGCATTCCGTGTGGATAGCTGAGCTGAAGTTGGAAGCTTACAATTGATATTGGAGATTGGTTAGAGTTGCAGGTGGCGACGACAAACTCAATTTGGATCTAGTGAGATCAGCGAAAATCAATTGTACATGTGCTGCTGATTCGTTTTGAAGGAACCGGTTTCGTATGTGGCCAAGTCGAGATCGTGTGTCAATTTCGCCGAGATCGTGTGTCGATTTCGTTCGGAGCACTCAAGATGAGATTGTGTGTAACGGTCCCAGATATAAGTACATTCATCAACCATCTAATAATCCAAGGGAATATGCACATAAGTGGTCATTTAAAATTTCAGCAGCATTTCTCTTGGAAATTCTTCACTCATATATACATAACAAGTATAATGCAAGGCCCTCAAGGCTCATCATCAACCATATTGACATATACATGATATATATATATATGATCCAAATATCCCCTGCTCACATATAACTTAAACTTTCATCAAGCAATAGAATTTATGCAAAAACGTGATATCATCTCCATATAATATATCCAATAACTAGCATGATAATTTCGGAAGACCCATTAAAACGGCTTACAACCTTTCTTCTTATGCACAAGAGAGGCAAAATGCACTTCATGAGTTTTCATCTTCTAACTTTCACCCCCCTTCAAGTTCATTACATAATTACATGGTCTTCCTCTTACATATGTACAAGGTACTTCCAAAATAGATATGTATATAATAAAAGCAACAACAACACAAAAAAAAGAGAGCAAGCAACTAGTAGGAAAGGAAAGTTAGGATGCCACTACTCCAACCCCCTTAATCCGGTTATCCCTTTGCATTATGCTACCCCCTTACCTTTGTCCTGTCCTGAAATAATAGTGTTAAAAGAAAAGGGTGAGCTTAATAGCTCAATGAGTAAACCATTATTTTAGAAAATTAAGTAATGACATATGCATATATGTGTATAAGTGTAAGTGTAGAATGAGTCTCATAGGTGTATTCCATGAAAAAGTCCATACCTACTTATGTTTACATGTTTCGTGTTGGTGATTTGCCTTTGTTTGTTAAGAATAGCTTGCCTAATTATATACATACAACTGCATAACATATCTAATTAGATACACACACACACACACACACAGATACACACACACACACATACCTACACACACACACACATACCTACACACACACACACACACACACACACACACACATATGTATATGTGTATATGTGTGTGTGTGTGTAGGTATGTGTGGTGGGTGTGTGTGTAACATATTCACAACACAATGACTAAGGATATCACACACTACATGTATACGTACAAGTAACACATTTTATCCCTTATGATACCGGTTATACATAAGTACCACAATCACATGCTTAGATACAATAATAATTTATATAGCTCCACCTTCCCTACCTACCGGCTCCCGCCGGCCCCTTCCTTCAAATATAAATAGAAGCTTTTACACCGTCTTCCCCCTCCCACCGGCTCCTGCCGACCCCTTCCTTCAATATAAAAAATATCTTTTTTCACCGTCTTTCCCTCCCACCGGCTTCCGCTGACCCCTTCCTTCATAATATAAAAAAAGGCAACTTTTGAACACAAACAATAGTACCATTTGTCATTAAGACGATAGTCACTCCTAAAATCTCCAGCATTCTTAGGAGTAATAGCAAACAAGCACATTAGAACATGTATCAATTCCACCCAAGATTAAGCATAACCCATTTATGAATATATATACATATATACATGCACACAGACGAC
This sequence comes from Agave tequilana, assembly GCA_038442645.1. Classification (NCBI taxonomy): domain Eukaryota; kingdom Viridiplantae; phylum Streptophyta; class Magnoliopsida; order Asparagales; family Asparagaceae; genus Agave; species Agave tequilana. The sequence continues at coordinate 206,268 of JAVJIF010004954.1, read as the reverse complement.
CCCATACAACACCATGCCATATGAACAACGAATATATCGCTAGCACCACTTGATTTGTTTCTAGTGAGTTTGTATTTCTACCTTCCCTTAATAATTTCACTTCTTAAGAATGTGGGGCATGTATTACTTAGAGTTAATCATATGATCCTTACAAATTCTAAACTCCAGAACATCCTACACTACATTGCCTTACCTAAGATTGGAGTGCCCAATAAAATGAAGCCATATCTCAACATTATAAATCACATAGAGGGGGTGAATAGGTGATGAGCTAATCTAATGGTTAATAATGCGGAAATAAAACTTATTAAACTAAACACCACATATAACACAAGAGTGTAGCCGGATTTCCCGTGAAGGGTTCTGGACTAACTCCTCAAGATTCCTCTAAATAAGAGTTGAGGTGCCGCGTTGGCTCTCTTGGTTGAATACAAGTGTTAGCAAACAATCCCCAAGCATATAACAATTAAGCTCACAATATATATCAAGCATATAAAGATGAAAGCAATATAAGCATGCAAGATATAAACAAGAGTAAGAGATAGAGAGTGAGCAATCGCAAACACGGGAGATTTGTTTTGAGGTTCGAGCACACTTGCTCTACGTCCCCGCCTTCAACACTTAAAGGATTTTCACTATAAATCGATTTCACCGGATCACTCGGTGTCGCAACACCTACAAGGAGTTCCCACTAGAACTCTTGGACTCTCTAGTCCCGTAGACACCGCAATCCCACAAGCTCGCCGAGGCCGCACCTCAAACACCGAGTTCACACTAGAACCTGAAACACCGCGAACACACACGTCCGCCTCCTCAAAGCAAAGATGAAGTCTTTGGTGATCACAACACTTTGATCACCTAAAAACAATCTTACAATAACACTCCTACAGGATGAATAAATCAATGGATAGCTTAAGTGTTTGTGAGAAAACCAAGGATGGAAATGGTAGTGAAAACTCAAAGAAATCACTTTGGAAAAACTCTTGATAAACTCTCCTTTTGAATGAAAGTATTTGGCTCAAATACAAGTGGAGAAAACCTCTTTAAAGAGTTGGAAAAACTGGTGCAATACCCACTTGAAAATCTTATAGAAAACAACCCCCAAAACCCCAATTTATAGGGCTAGAAAAATTAGCCGTTGGGAGCCAGGTTGGCCTGTCGGTCGACCGCCAACGGTTAGATTTCTGACTGTTGGGGCATCGGTCGACCGCCCGGTCGACCGCTGCCTGGAACAGAGAACAAAGTTCTCTGCCGGTTGACCGGCCCGGTCGACCGGGGCTTTCCAGAGAGCAGAAGCTCTCTGCGGTCGACCGGGTCGGTCGACCAGTCCTCCAGTCAGAACTGGCGTGCACGTCTGTACACGTCGGTCGACTGACTTCAAGCTCGGTCGACCGGTCCGGTCGACCAACAGAAGCCAGGTTAGGTCAATTTTGGGATTGAAAAACTTGGTTTTTATTTCTTAAATAAATCCCATAAATTCACGAAAAATCTAAAAAAATAGTTTCAGTATTATACTTTGATAAACAAACATGTTTGAGTAAAATCAAGACATGTTACAAACAATTTGAACTATTTTTGTAACTTTTAAATTTTGGCTAAAAATGAAAACTGTATTTTTTCTAAAATTGGTTTTTCCAAAACTTCTTCAAATACAAAAACAAGATATTTTAAACACTTTGAAAGCATAGAGTGTATGGATATGATCCACTACACATACATGGTGAAATATCTATGTTTTTGTCATTTAGCTCTAAAAAGGTTTTGATTAAAAACACATGTATATATGAAGTCCAAAACCAAACCGGTTTTTTCCAAAATAGAAATTCTTTTGTCTCTTTCCAAAATAAAATTCTTTTATGAAAACTCATATAAATCAAGTGTGTGTGTGTGTGTTTAAGATTTACTTGAGCAATCCACCAACTATTCTATCCTTTACATTTTATCTAAAAACAAAATCTTATAAAAATAAACCTAGACTCAAGTCTTGATCTTGAAGGTCTTCACTTGAAGTTTTCTCCTCCTTGACTTGGTCCAAACATGATCCATAGAGCTAGACTCCTCTTGAGTACTTGATATGGTCTTGATGCACAAGCTCTTGAATCAAACCGTGCTAGCTCCAAAACTTGTCTTTAAATCGTTTGTTGAAGCTATACACCTACTAAGATCTTGATCACAAATCTGAGACTAAATAAACTCAAGATCATTAGTACCATAACTACATGAGTTGATCATCATTAAAACTAGAGTGATAGGCCTTTGGGCCAACAATCTCCCCCTTTTTGATGATGACAAAACTCATGGAGTTATATATGCATGGATTAAAGTAAAGCTTCAAAGAAGCTCCCCCTTAACTCATGCATAACAAATAAGCAAATAAATATGCAATGAAAGCTCATAAACATGTATGCAAATATAAGGAGATAAACATGCATAAACACATCAAATTCTTTTTCTCCTATTTGCAAAACAAAACATATATGCATAAACATAAATCCTTCTCTCCCTTTATGTATAAAGTAAGGAAAACATGCATATATACTAAAATACTTCTCCCCCTTTTTATCAATCATCAACAAAGGGGTTAAAGTAAACACAAAACAATGTTCTCCCCCACAAGGAGGTGAACTCAAATCAATTAATAAAGAGTTATATGCGATATACATTCATGAAGAGAAAGACGCTAAGTTAGCTTCCCTACATACATGCATTATATGAAGAAGGGATGACAAGCCCTAATTCACATAACACATAATATGCAATGCATAAGAGGAGATGTGAAGCTCCGCCTACACACGTGTACCGCATAATGAAGAGTTGTCAAGCTCCTCAATATAAGATACACTCAACATGAATCTATACGTAGAAGAGATGTTAAGCTCCCCTTGCATATAGGAAATACACATCAAAACATCTTTAAATTTTCTTATTAAAACAAAATTTTGAATTTTCTCAATAAAAACAAATTTTGAATTTTAATTGTAAATGAAATTTTAATACAAATTGTGATCTTGATACCAATGAAAGAAAATATTTTATATCTTGATACCAATATAAATTTTCATGGATACCAACTGAAATAAATAGATCAATATACATTTTGATATTAATAAAAATACTAATTGTAAAAAAAATACCAATTGAAGACAATGCATAAGCTTATATAAAAATATCAATTGAGAAATCAATTGAAAATTAAGATTTGAATTAAGCTTAGCATAAACATACTTTGTTTTTTTTTTTAAAACGTGTAAATATCTTGAGAATCAAGTATAAATATATATGATTTGTTGGTGCTTGATTTTCAAAACATATATATGTATGGAAAAGACAATATCAATAGGAATTGATATTATGGAAATTATGAAGCATACATATATAGAAAACAAAATATGAGTATATACAAAAAGAATATCAATTGAGATACCAATTGAAAAATAACAATGTAAATCAAGTATATAACTCATAACTACCACCCTTTATATGCTCGAGATAAAAGATTTTTCAATAAAGCTTACAAGGCATACTCGCCCATCCGTCCACCCATAACGGTGTTGGTAGGGGTTTTCGAAAATAATTTTGAAAATATTTTTAGTATTGAAAACACTACCAAATGAAGAATGCATAACTAGTTAAAATAATTTTTGAAAAACTAATTAAAGATCCTTCAAAACATGAAACCAAATTATATGTTTATCATGAAACATACTAAATACACAAATTCGACACTCAAAGTCCATAAAGTTCAAAATGATCATGAAACATAGTCATTAATAAACAAATAAGTGTGAGTGTATAAAAGTCATGTAATCAACATTTTTCATGAAGATAATCAATGAAGCTCAAAAACAAACATGAATCTCATTTTATCAAATAAAAATCATGAAAATCATAAAGATTTTATTTTTCGTCTAAAAACAAACTTTTAGGTATATGTATGTTTTTATCCAAAACTAATAATATGCATACATATCCCAAACATAAAAAGAGTCCATAATATAAATTGCATGAAGGCAAATGACTCAAGGGACATACATGTATATTTATTGAATTTGAATAAAAATGCATATACATGAAGTAAAAACATGAAAATAGGCAAAACAAGTGTAAATGAGAGAATCATCAAAACTAAGCTATACATGTGCATATAGTGAGTACAAATGAACAATGAAGTGCAAACATATATGAATCGATTTGTTGCTCACTACTTGTACATGTATAAATCCAAGTTTAATAAAATCTACATCTAAACAAGTTATATACCTCATGAAGCATAAAAACAAATAAAACATGAATATGTTAAAAATATCATATATGAACAAGCATGTAAATTAAATTAGGAGTTTAGAGATAGTTACCAAACCATAAGAACTATACTCTAAGTCTCCAAAACATGGTGGTTGTCCCACCAAACCTCCTTGATAGTGGTGCATCAAATATGTGTCCATTAAGTCCATACATCCACTACCAAGGCACCAACTCTCTCACGTTTTGTGAGAGCCTGCACCTACATCAAATACACAAGGTGAGAATTTTGGTACCCATTTTCTTTTGGGTCCTTGAGGGTTAGTCTTGTAAGGAACCCAAATATTTTTCTTATTAGCAAAATTAATATGATGTATCTTATTAAAACAAAACTTTGCCAAATGGCCTTTGCGGCCACAATGTGTACAAGTGTACACTCTACAATGCACATGTGTATGAGGGTGATCGTGGCGTGCAAAGTGTGCATATGCATGATGAGGGTGTTGTGCATGAACATGGGGAACTTGTTTCTTTTGAAACAAGGATTCCAATTTTTTATGGTTAAATGCACAATTGCTCAAAGTTGAGCTTAAACAATCAATTTTATTTTTCAAAATTTAACTTCATTTTTATCAATGGTTGTGACATGAAGAGCATGATCAACAAACTTTATCTTTTTAGAAACATTAACTTTTCTTTTTCAACAATTTTCTTTTTAAAGAGTTGTTTTCATGCAAAACAACTTCTTTTTGTTTTTTCATCAAGACAATTTTATTTTTCAAAGAAGTGTTTCCTTCACAAAGATCATTCAATTTAGAAAGTAAGGAAATATTTTCATTTTTCAAAGTTTCATTTTCTTTTGAAAAACATTCCAATTTTTCTTGTAAAGAATCTTTTTCATTTAACATGCAATCAAATTTATTTTTCATTTTCTTATTATCTTTTCTAATCATGTCATATTTTTCAAGTAATTGTTGACAAAAAGATGCAAGCTCATCATATGACATTTCAACATCTTCTTCTACCTCAGATTCGGTAGTTACCTCAGGGGGGTTATCCCCTTGGACCATGTAGCACACGTTGGAGGTGTCACTTCCAACATCCGAATCGCTCCCACATAATATTGTTCTTTTTCGCCGAGGGAGATCAAGGTGTTCCACACTATAAAAGCCGAATCAATGTTAGCAACCCTAGATAAATAAACATCATTTAGGGTAGACCTTAAAGCATGTAGGGCTTTTGCATTAGCCTCAATATTTTTGCCATTTAAACAATATGAATCTTTAATAGTGGCAAAATAAACATAAATACCTAGGGTTTTGAGGTATAAGGACATCTTAACCTTCCAAGTTTGGATGTTAAGAATGTTAAAGGTGGGAGGTGACATGAAATCCATGGTGTGTGTACAAATATTGTGATTAGCTATAAATGAGGATCTTTAACTCTAGGTTGTAAGATTCAAATCAAGAGCACTTGGCTCCGATACCAATTGTAAATCACCTAGAGGGGGGTGAATAGGTGATGAGCTAATCTAATGGTTAATAATGCGAAAATAAAACTTATTAAACTAAACACCACGTATAACACAAGAGTGTAGCCGGATTCCCCGTGAAGGGCTCTGGACTAACTCCTCAAGATTCCTCTAAATAAGAGTTGAGGTGCCGCGTTGGCTCTCTGGTTGAATACAAGTGTTAGCAAACAATCCCCAAGCATATAACAATTAAGCTCACAATATATATATATCAAGCATATAAAGATGAAAGCAATATAAGCATGCAAGATATAAACTATACATACATACCTCTTCTACCTTGCTTACCTTTGATCCGTGCGATGACTTACCTTGTCTTGGAAGGCGTACAAGTATGGCGTATAGGATCGTCCACCTTCTTAATCTACACTATGAAAATAAAAAACAAACTAATGAAGGTTTGTTCATCTCCATAGACCATCAAGGGCTCTTCTTCGGCTAGGTAGTCTCAACGCAATTGGGTCTCATGGTTCACAAGACATTAGAGAGAAAATAGAAGAAAACAAGAACAAAAGAAACGCAAGATTAAATAAGAATAAAAGAACATAAAATAAAAAATGTAACGCCCCGATCCCGAGGGAACGGAGACATTACTGCGATGTATATACGCAGGTCATAAGTACCCTTACGTATATACGCTAAGCATCAGTACAGGCAAGAATCATAGTACCACAATACGTAGTATTTATACACATGCCAACTTAAGGAGTACAATTTACAAAGTTCTCACAGAGTGTGATATACTATTACATGTATCGTATATCACAGCCAGATACAAAGCTAAAATTTACAATATGAATACAAGATGCTCACGAGCTGAAGGAAAGCCCCGCAAGCTGGAAGGAAGAGTCGGGTACAAAAGGAACCAAGATTAGTCAGCCTGCTCTGAGAAGAAAACTTGATCTTAGGTGGAGGGCTCCACTTCAATCCAAGCTTCAGAACCTGAACATACAAATTTAAGGGAGTCAGAACCTCCCAACAACTGTTCAGGTTACAGCCAAGTGGCATAAGAGATAAGTGTATGAGAAAGCATGTAAAGGAGATACAACGTAATAGAAAAACCCGAATATATCGACAAACTCGGTAAAGCACACAATGGATCCATAGTTGGCATCTTTTAATATATTATTACTCGTCTTACCCTGATGTCTACATATGTGGACTAGCGTCCCAGCACATATATATCCACATCTGAGTAAAGCAAGGTTGTTATTGGAAACCAGCGGGGGTATCAACGAACAATGTTTACAGTGGGCCCCGTGCATACCCGGGACTACGGCCCAGGATGTTCCGTTGCTTGGTGACGGAACCTACCGCAAGGCGATTCAGGAGGGTCTTATGGATGCCCTTATCAAGATGGTACCAGGAAGGAGGGAGCCAGCTCTCCCCTCGGTCCCCTGGAGGCCCACAGGTCAGACCGGAAGTTTTAATTGCACAACCTGCCTAATACCACTGTAAACATGAACATGTATTGATAGCCGCGAGTTTCCCCCGACCCGATGCAAGTTGTTTCTTTTTATGATTTATTATGTATTTATCAGATTCCGGGAATGAGCAGGAATAAGTCAGGAATACATGTATCTCAGGAGTACAGTATGTACTATAATGAAATCAAGATGTCAGGTCATCATTCCCGTTGTCGTGATAATCATAAGAGTCAAGTGTATCATGCGGGTGTCAAGTGATAGCATGACAAGAGGGTGATATTCGTCAAGTGACAAGTCATGTAATAACAAGGGGCAATTATCTGGTAGTAGTACGTCGGGTGGTAACATGTCGGTTGACAAGTGATACAACCAAGTGGAGCTGAGTATGCTGTAGGCACAGGTAGCGAACAGAGTTTAGACACTAATACGCTTGGCGAGGTTACCGGGATGACTCGTTTTTAGAATACGAGTGGAAGGTCCGGTAGCAACTTGCCTGGACGGATTAGTGAATAAAGCGCTGAGCACTAAGTATGCTAACCAGATGGAGCTGAGAAACCTGACGGTCCCAATCACCTCTCTTTCGAGATAGTGAGAGACCGGAGGCCGAATGGTCGCACGAGTTGTTCTATCCTATTACAAGCATTACAGTATATCAGTCCGGGACATATCCACAGATTACAACACACACACCTGTACAACCACATCGCACTACTACCAAGGACAACATAATAATGATTTTAATACAAGTTTATTTTTTGGCGAGGAAAATCACTCGCCTAAAACGCCACTTTTCAAGCTTTGCGCGTCCGATTCCCCGGGAAAGGAAAATACCAAGCGAGCAAAGGAAAGGGGGCTTGGCCTTTTGGGTGGCCACCGGCCTAGGGTGGTGCGCCACCCCTTGGTGGTGGCCTAGGGAGTGGCCGGCCCCAAGGAGAGGGAGGAGGAGAGGAAAGGGAAGGTGATTTTGTTGGTGGTGGTATTTGATAAAGAAGATGGATTTTGGTGGAGTAAAAAGAAAGTGAAGGAGGTGATGTTTGGAGGTGGAAGTAGTGGAGATGGAGGTGGTGTTGTGATGGTGAAATAATGGTGGAAGTGAAGATGGTGGTGGAAAATAGTAGGGGTAATGGTGATGTCAGTTGTTGTCGTTGTAAGCCTCACCATAATGATTACCGGAATAATCGTAAACGATTACCGGAATAATCACCGGAGGGGTTATCGACGAAGAAGAGCACAGCCCCAATCCAATGGAGGTGGCCGGCCCTTAGGGAAGATGATGGAGTGGTGATTTGTGGAGGAGTTTTATTGTAGTGGTAGTTTTGGAAAAAGTAAAGGAGAAGGTGGAGACTTTGGTGGAGTTGTTGAAGTTGTGGTGGTTTGAATGGAGATGGAGGAGGAAGAAGATGAAGGTAGAGAGTTAGAGAAGTTGTAGTAGTTGTGGTTGTGGTGGAGATGAAGGAGGAGTTGGTGGTGGTTAAGGTGTTGGTGAAGAGAAAAATGAAGTGAAATGAAGAAGGAAAGGTTTATATAGGAATTGGATTTGTGAAGGTGATGTAAATAAATATTTAGAGAGGGGGTTTTTTGAAAAAATGGAGAGGTGAGGTGTCTCTTGGCCGGCCATGGTGATGGGAGAGAGATTTGAGTGGTTTGGGATATTTTGGAGAAGATATTTTTGGTGGAAGGAGAAGATATTTTTGGTGGAAAGTTGTAGAAAGTATTGGAAGAATGGAGAATTTGGTGGAAGGAAAAGGAAAGAAAGAAAAAGGAAAAAAGAAAAGAAAATGAAAAAAAAGAAGATATTCTCTTGGAAGAAAAAGTGAAAATAATTAGAGTGGCGGATTCCCGGGATTCGGTTGCGGATGCGGAAAACTTTCGGAAAAATACCGAAATCGTCTGAAAATCAAGTATCTCGGAACGACCCGCAAAAATTCTCAAAAATCAAGAATATTATTTAAGAATCATGATGAAATTCATTTTAAGAAATTATTTATAGTTTTTAAATTAAAAATCTTGGAATCGGCCGCCAATATCGGTCGACGCCAAATCCGGCAGAAATTTGTCAAATTTTGAAAATTCCCAAAAAAAGAATTAAGGTAGTAAATATTATTCTAAGTAGATATGTGAAAGCGGTTTCTCAAAATTTGACCCCAGTTGTAAATTAAAAATTCAGGAATAAACCAGCGGTACTGATTAATCCCGATTTTAGGGTATAAAAAAAATAATTCAGAAAAAATCTGAAAAATCATGAAAAATCTAGAATATTGGGAAATAGTGTTTGAAACTAAAATTGATCCAATTGGATTACCAGAGAGATCAAATAATGTAGTACTTCCATTGTACGAGAAATAAATAAGAGAAAATAACCAGGATACGCATCTGAGTACGTATTCTGAGGATGGGGTGTTACAAAAAACAAACCTCAAGTGGATTTCATTAACAATGGAAGAAAAGTAGGCTTACACCGCTGTCACCTCAGTACAAGTATGGACTCCTTCCTCCATGAAAGCTTCCTCCACTCTCAGTTACAAAATTTACAAAAAGAAAAACCTAAACTAAACTACAAGTCAGCCTTAGAAACCCTAGAATTTGCTCTCTATTTTCTGTGTACCCTTCTCTGTTGCTCTGCAGGGGTATTTATAGGAGCTGGAAGAAGTAGAGTCCCAGTACAACTCTGTCCTGCAACTTGTTATCATGTTGATCACCGAATATGTCTTATCTGCGGATTGAATTGGAAAGTTTGATCAACATAAGAGTTGTAGGTCTTCCAGTCTTATTTCTGGAGCATCTTGTATCATCGGATTTGAATATCTTTAGCAAAAGTTATGATCTGAATACTAAAATGTGTACAGTCTGAATCCGAATTTTTTTGAAACAATTTTATCTTTGCACTCTCCTCCTTTTATCTTCATCCTGCAAGTATTTAGGGTTGAATAGAAGTCTATCCTTCTCTCTTCTTTTAGTATTTGGAACAATTGCCCTTAGTAATTGCAATTTTGACATTTGATAATTGCAACTTTTGCATTGGGCTTTAAACATGGGCTTTTGGGCTTCATTAAGCTTTAATTCTTTATTTAATTCAACACTCAAGGCTGCACACATTAAATAACAAAAATTAATAAATGTGCATTATTATATGAATAAATGTGAAAATGTGATAGTAAATATGATGACAATTATGCATTTTTCACTACCAATCAGTCCCCGCCTTCAACAATTGAAGGATTTCCACTATAAATTGATCTCACGGATCACTCGGTGCCGCAACACCTACAAAGAGTTCCCACTAGAACTCTTGGACTCTCTAGTCCTGTACACACCACAAGCTCACAAGCTCGCCGATGCCGCACTTCAAACACCGAGTTCACACTAAAACCCGAAACACCGCGAACACACACGTCCGCCTCCTCAAAGCAAAGATGAAGTCTTTGGTGATCACAACACTTTGATCATCTAAAAACAATCTCACAATAACACTCCTATAGGATGAATAAATCAATGGATAGCTCAAGTGTTTGTGAGGAAAAACAAGGATGGAAATGGTGGTGAAAAACTCAAAGAAATCACTTTGAAAAAACTCTTGATAAACTCTCCTTTTGAATGAAAGTATTTGGCTCAAATACAAGTGGAGAAAACCTCTTAAAAGAGTTGAAAAAACTGGTGCAATACCCACTTGAAAATCTTATAGAAAACAGCCCCCAAAAACCCTAATTTATAGGGCTAGAAAAACTAACCGTTGGGAGCCAGGTTGGCCTTTCGGTCGACCGCCCGGTCGACCGCCAACGGTCAGATTTCTGACCATTGGGACGTCGGTCGACCGGCCCGGTCGACCGCTGCCTGGAACAGAGAACAAAGTTCTCTGCCGGTCGATCGGCCCGGTCGACCGGGGCTTTCCAGAGAGCAGAAGCTCTCTGCGGTCGACCGGGTCGGTCGACCGGCCCTCCAGCCAGAATTAGCGTGCACGTCTGTGCACGTCGGTCGACCGACTCGGTCGACCAACTTCAAGCTCGGTCGACCGGTCCGGTCGACCGACAGAAGCCAGGTCAGGTCAATTTTGGGATTGAAAAACTTAATTTTTATTTCTTAAATAAATCCATAAATTCACGAAAATCTACAGAAATAGTTTCAGTAATATACTTTGATAAATAAACATGTTTGAGTAAAATCAAGACATGTTACAAACAATTTGAACTATTTTTGTAACTTATAAATTTTGGCTAAAAACGAAAACTGTATTTTTCCAAAATTGGTTTTTCTAAAACTTCTCCAAATACAAAAACAAGATATTTTAAACACTTTGAAAGCATAGAGTGTATGGATATGATCCACTACACATACATGGTGAAATATCTATGTTTTTGTCATTTATCTCTAAAAAGGTTTTGATTAAAAACACATGTATATATGAAGTCCAAAAACCAAACTGGTATTTTTCCAAAATAGAAATTCTTTTGTCTCTTTCCAAAATAAAAATTCTTTATGAAAACTCATATAAATAAAATGTGTGTGTGTGTGTGTTGTTTAAGATTTACTTGAGTAATCCACCAACTATTCTATCCTTTACATTTTATCTAAAAACAAAATCTTATAAAAAAAAACCTAGACTCAAGTCTTGATCTTGAAGGTCTTCACTTGAAGTCTTCTCCTCCTTCTTGACTTGGTCCAAATATGATCCATAGAGCTAGACTCCTCTTGAGTACTTGATATGGTCTTGATGCACAAGCTCTTGAATCAAACCGTGCTAGCTCCAAAACTTGTCTTTAAATCGTTTGTTGAAGCTACACACCTACTAAGATCTTGATCACAAATCTGAGACTAAATAAGCACAAGATCATTAATATCATAACTACATGAGTTGATCATCATCAAAACTAGAGTGATAGGCCTTTGGGCCAACAAACATAACATGAACCTTAAACAAGTTTCTATTATTTGCTCTTCACTAAATATTTTTATGTAAAAACAGCGACATCAACGCATAATAGTATGTTTTATGGTTACCATAAAAATTTATAGACCCACTTACTCTACTCTACTCAATTTCAAGAAGGTCTAGGTTTATTCACTTTTTAAGGTTGGATTTTTGTTGGATTTCCCTCTTATATGAGTCCCAAATAACATCATGATCAAAGGAAGAATAAGTGAGTAAATTTCTTGTGCTAATAACATCAATAAAATTAAATAAAACATTGAAAAATAAGATTTTTATGCCATAAAATTTCTGTCGGATTATACATTGATCAAGAGTGACAATTACCCCTAAAAGTTGAGATTTTGAGTTGATTTCTCCACCCAAAACCTAGATCCACCTTGCAATAACGTCCTCCTTCCTCCCACTCCCTCTCTCTTGAACGCCCCCGGCGCGGTGGTGCGACTGGGCGCGACTGAAATTTTTTTTTCCCTGCTTGGAGGAGGGGAAAAGAAAGGAGAGAAGGAAAAGAAAGAAAAAGAAGAAGAGAAGAAAAGAGAGATCTTGATTTCTAAAGGAAGAAGAAGAGGTGGGTTCCTAGGGTTTTAGCCATGACTTCTTCTCATCTCTTTGAGGAAGAAGAGATGAGAGATTTCTCTCATCCCAAATTAGTAATTTCCCATTCATTATTTATAAGTTTGTCATTGACCAGAAATGCCCAAGTGTCCCACACCTTAATCAAGAGCATCTTGGCCCTTGATCCACCATCACCATGCACACCTACTTGCTCACTAACTAAAGTTGAATTTTATATTATAGTTTGTATTTTAAATTTTTTTCTTCTTTATTTAATTGGCAATGGTATAATATACGATCAGCCTAACTTTCCATTATTCCTAAGAATACCAAAAATTAAATAAGGAAAGATAGAAGTTATAAACATATAACAAGCTAAAATTGTATACTCAAGGTATACGACTATGATAATGGTACTAGTGCCTAATTAATTATACTTACCCTAAGAGTTTCATATATATATATATATATATATATATATATATATATATATATATATATATATATATATATATATATATATGAATATATAAAGGCATGATTAATTAACATAAAAAACTCATTAATTACTTATGGGTTACGGGGTGTTACATCGTGTATCAATTTCGTTAGGTGTTCATTGGAGTTCAGCTCAGAATTAAAAAAAATCTTCACCAAAGTGGAGAATTGTAGGGAGAGAGGAGATAAAAAGACATTGAAAGAGTTTTTTAAACTCATCAGGAAAATAGTGCAAAGATCGGCAAGCCAAAGGGAACGAGAACAGTGCTTACAACAGGCCACGACAGATCCCGGTCGACCGCCTGGTTGACCGGTGTGCACAGGCATGGCCCGACCGACCGCCCGGTCGACCGTGGCAAGTAAGCGGTTGACGACGCGATCGACCGACTGAAAGGCACAACTCTCGGTTAGTCCCGGTCGACCAGGCCGGTCGACCAAGGACGGGGGTCGGTCGACTGGTCCGGTCAACCGACAGACGCGTTCTGCTCTCCTGAACAGATTCATTTTCTTCTGTTTTGGAGTTGAATCCAATTGGGGTTTTCTAAATCCCTAGGACTCTTTTGCTATAAATATGAGTTAGAGCCTTCATGAATTATATTCCACTGAAAATCTCCCTTGGAAATTTCTTGAAGTAAGGTACAAATTATATTTATTGTTGAATCAATAAAATCTCTCCCCCTTGCCCCGAGACGTAGTGTCGAAACTCGTTAAGTATTGTGTTTGATTTCTCTATTATTTCTTATTCTTATTATTCTTAGGGTACTTCTCTACTGCATCTATTTGGTTCCTCGTTGGTTGTTGCCCCGCGCTCAGCAGAGTTTTCCAAGTCGAAAAGGCATCATGAATGTGTAGAAAGAAAAAAAGAAAAAAGAAAAAGAGAAAAAAAAGATCCATTTGTATATCTATGATGCTCGAAAAGTGTTTCAAATAAACATTTTTTTTCCTTCTCCTCACTAATATGATGTTGTCATGAATTAGTTTCTCTAGACAATACGGGCGGTCCACAAGAAAAAATATAGTCAATGGAGCATAGCTCAAGTGGCACAGTGATTTCTCTCACAGAACTAAATTGTGAGTGATAGTGAACAACCTGTCCCTTCCTCAACGATTTTTTCTGTTTTGAGTCTAAATTTCAAGAATGGCAATACTCGAGAGGAAACGGCAAGCGAATGGAAGGAGCCAGCAAGTGGTCGAGATAAAGGGACAGTGGAAAACAGTGCTGGGAGAAAAAAGACAGACAGTCCCCTTTTGACAAAGTGTAGAAAAATTTCCCAAAGGAAGATTTCCTTATTTATCCATCACTACCATCATGCGTTATGTTATTGTTCATGTGCACAATTACCTAATAACATATTAAGGCTGTCAACTTTTATGATAATAGCAAATGCAATTTAGTAAAAATTCTAGGGTTCAAATTAGGGGTGAGCATCGATCGGTTCGGTTCGATTTTTGTTAGTTTTTACAAAATCGAACCGAACTGATTAGACCTGGTAACCGAACTGAACTGAACCGAACCGACTCGGTTCGGTTCGGTTTTGGGGTTAGACCCATATATTTTCATGATTTCTTTCATTTTTTTAATCACCAACATATTATCATCCTTTAATATCCTAATCCCAGATATTCAATACTCAAATTAGAAGCAAGAAAAAGACCCTAATCTTAATGTGAATTAAAAATTTCATGTTCTAAAACTTTCACACTGTATTGGGCTCTTATATCAAATCTCACATAATTATTATTAACTTTTAATGACAAGAATGCAAAAGAAAAAACTATATTAAAATAAATATTATTCTCAATTGTGATGGTGTGCTTAACATAACTTTCACATGTTCAATATAAAAATGATAGTATTGTTAGAAGTAATGAGATAAGATTTCACCGGTTTTTTTTATGAATTATATGATTCACTAAATTAAATTTGGGTGGGGTGATATATAGGATGAGAGATTCGGTTCGGTTCGGTCGGGTTCGGGTTTTGAACGAAACCCGATCGAACAAGAGCAGTTCACTACAGTTCGATTTCGAGTTTCGATTTTTGATCGATTATTTCGATTATAACCGAACTCTGCTCACCCCTAATTTAAATTCCGCTTGCACGAGAGTACAACCTATATTTAAAAAAAAAAAAATAAACCTTCTTGATAATAATGTAATCTGATGTGCCTGTCTTCTATAAATTATGAATGAATTTCACATCCACTTGTTTGTACTGATGTGAATTTTGAGTAACGGACTAGATCCATTTTTATTTCTAAATAAAATTCAGACTATGTGACTGGGTGTAGCGGGCTTATACTTAATTATCTCTTAAAATTCATCATGAAAAATGGACATAATATTGCTTTTTTTTTCTCGCAGAAATCACCAAATAGTTAATTTTGTGGTGAACTTTTCACTTACGACTTACGCATTACGATAACCAAACACCGTAAAATACAATACATTTTCTCACTTACAACTTTATATTATCAACCAAACACTGTATAATTTGTATGCTTGTAACTAATTTATAACCGTAAAAGACTTTAACAATTATGATTTACAAATTACGGCCAATTCGATGAGTGGAGTTGTGCTTGTGAAAAATCAGGTTTGAGTTGTTTGAGAGTACAGATATGATATTTATCATGAAAGATTGAACCATATAAGACTTACAAGAGAACACAATGTCTCTATACCTTGCCGCCGCCGCCCCCCGGCCACCACCCCACCCCCCCCCCCCCCCCCCCCCCCCGCCCCGCGGCGCCCCCCGGCCCCCCGGGGAAAGACCAAAAAGCCCTCTACGTCATATAATCACAAAATGACGCAGCAGCCATGTCATTAGGCGCAAATGGGGTCCATATCGCATGCAGGCCCAGTTGCTAGTAATTATTGAGATACTGATGCGCGCCATGTAGACGTCCTCACAATTAAATACTTCACACTGGTCCACCAGCTTTGCAGACCATGTACCACATAAATCAAATCAAATATATATTTGCAAACGCAATTTGTCAACAAAATAATCATACTATATATATTATCAGACAGTGTTTGTATATATATAAATGTCACAAGACAACATCTCAACTTTAGGGAACCTTCCTTCTCTCCCTCCTATTTTCCAATCACGTGCTCTTAATTTTTCCACAGATTTTGCCTTCCAAGAAACAGCAGAACATGCTCCACTACACTATAAAACACTGTGACACTAGCTAAAGCTAACACAATAGTAATCAGATTGATCGAATAATGGAGAGGCTGGGTGTTGCCCAGAAGAGCCCAAAGCAATCCAAGGTCAAGAAGAAGACCATCAAGGTGACGTACATCTCTAACCCCATGAGAGTCAGGACCAGCGAATCGGAGTTCCGGGGAGTCGTGCAGGAGCTCACCGGGAAGGACTCTGATGTCGCAGACAGCATGGCCAAGTATCCGGTCATGGCCGAGAACGAAAACGGACCGCCAGTGAGAGTTGACGCGAAAGAAGAGATTGCAGGTGAAGTGCACAAGGAGAAGGGCATAATAATAGACCATGGCCCCAGCTTTGAGATGTTTGATGAGAGTCTCAGCAATCTTCCAGGTTTGATGCCCTCTTTGCACTTCTATGACTATCAAGAGTTTGGGGTACAGACTTTCCAGTGAGAATATTGTACTAGTACTCGATCGATCAATTGCTGAATATTAATGTACTCTCTCTCTCTCTCTCTCTCTCTACTCTTCGTATCCTTTCATATACCATAAGATGCTGGAGATGTGTGTGTGTATATATATATATATTATTTTTGTGGTTAACTTGAGTTGATGCGTGCATTATGGTTGGGCAGCAGATGACAATTTTTAAAGATTAGTTCAAGGTTCATTGTATACTCGGACCATCAAGTGGAGAGGAATTAATTTATCAGATCATATGTTGAATTTTCCACCAGTTCTGCTTCAACCCTGTTGACGCACTTTCCAAATATGCTCTAGAAAGCATTAATTGTGTTCTCGTCTTTGCGATTTGGTGCCACTTTACTCTGCAACCGGTGACGGATGTAGAAATTTTCATTAGTATAAGTAAAACAAAAAGGGTTCCTTCACATGTCTTTGATTCACTTCCACATTATTAGAGATATCAATGACAACACATGACTTATGTGAAACATGATATGTGTATATATATACAACCAAGAACCATACCTAATGGTATCTTGTCTTTGCACAAATAAGTCTTCTTCTTCTTTTTATTGATCTTGGTATGAGAGCAACTCCTGTACCATGTTGAGTATTTCCTCTTCATCTTCCCTCATCTCTATCCAAACACTTGCATCCATGGTTATTCCCAATCCCAACATCACTCACTTTCTAAATGTCAAACTCGACAAGGGAAACTATCTGCTGTGGCGTTCCCAGTTCCTTCCTCTTCTCAAGCTCCACGATCTCGAAGGCCTCGTCGACGGAACCTCTCCGTATCCGGTCCGGTTCCTTCCTTCTACCGAGAAGGATGCTCAGCCCACTATCAATCCAGAATACACTCGCTAGATCAAGCTTAATCAGATGCTCTTATGTTGGCTTATCTCCTCGCTCACTGAGGCTGTTCTTACTCATGTCGTTGGCCTCACCACATCTCTTGATGTGTGGTGCTCTCTGGAGCGAATCTTTGCGTCACCCTCCAGAGCTAGAGTGCAGCAACTCAAATATCAACTGCACACCATCAAGATGAGCACCTCTTCTATGTCGAGTACATCCAGTCTGTCAAGTCCATCGTGAACAACCTGGCGACAGTGGCTAATCTAGTTGCCGACTCTGACCTCGTCTCTACCTTGTTCAGTGGTCTATCTCCCGAATATGACTCGTTCGTCACCTCTGTCAACACACGAGTCGACTCTGTACTGTCAGAAGAACTCATCGGCCTCATGCTTAGCTAGGAGATTTATTGTGGGCGTGCTATCACTTCACCAGACTCCACAACCCTTATCTCCCCTTCTCCTGCAGTTCATACTATTTCCCGCACTCCAAGCTACCATTCAGCTCCATCTTTTTTCCGTGGTCGTGGACGTGGCCAAGGCAGGGAGCGCGGTCGTGGACGTTCCTTCTTACCGTCACATCAGTCCATCGGTGGCCGACCTCAATGCCAGATCTGCAATCATTTTGGCCATTATGCTAATCAATGCTACAATCGTTATGATGATTCGGCTAGCCCAACTGCTCTTCTCCACTCTTATGGGTATAGTCCAGTCGATTCTAACTGGTATGTTAACTCCGGAGCCACTCATCACCTAACAGCTGACATTGCGAATCTGGCGGTTCACTCCGAATATCAAGAACCCGACAGAGTTCGCATGGGTAACGGGACAGGTTTGCCTATCCGAGCTACTGGTGCTTCTTTATTGTGTTCTCCTGTTTCTTCCTTTGTCTTGAAAAATCTTTTACATGTTCCTGATATCACCAAAAATCTTCTGTCTGTTAATCAATTTACTGTAGATAATAAAGTCTTTCTTGAATTTCACCCTGACTCTTATTTTATCAAGGATCTCTCCACTCAGAAAACTCTACTGTGGGGATAACTTAAGGATGGTCTGTATGTCTTCTCCCTGGGGAATCATAACTTCACTGCCTCTCCCCAGGCTCTTCTCGGTGAGCATGCATCTTCCTCCGTCTGGCATGAGCACCTAGGTCATCCCTCCACCAGAGTTGTCTCCAGTGTTTTATCTCAACATCAACTTTCTTTCCTCCCTGACCGTGCTGGCACCCCTCTCGCATCTCCTGTCAGCAAGGGAAAAGTCACCGTCTTCCTTTTTCGTCATCTTCCACGATTGCTACTGCTCCTTTAGAGCTTATTCACTCCGATCTATGGGGTCCGTCTCCTGTGTCCGCTGTAAGTGGTCATCGCTATTATATTAGCTTTGTAGATCACTACAGTAAGTATGTCTGAATTTATTCTTTAATAAATAAAAGTGATGCTTTCTCCATTTTTCTTGAGTTCAAAATTCATGTGAATTTTTTTTTTTGGCGTTCCATTAAAGTACTCCAAACTGATAGTGTGGCGAGTTCATCAAATTTAAACCTTACTTGTCTTCTCAGGGTATCGCTCATCGCTTATCCTGTCCACACACTAATGCCTAAAACGACACCACAGAAAGAAAGCACCGCCACCTTGTCGAGACCGGCCTTACTCTTCTGGCTCGGTCAAATGTTCCATTTCATTACTGACCTTATGCTTTTCAAACTGCCTCATTTCTCATCAATAGAATGCCCCCCCGGTCCTCCATAATCTATCTCCCTACCAGAAATTATTTCATAAAGCACTTGATTACCTTTCCTTACGAATTTTTAGTTGTGCTTGCTACCCTCATCTGCGTCCATACCAAACTCATAAGTTTAGTTTTCAGTCCAGTCAATGTGTCTTCTTAGGTTACTCGACTTTGCATAAAGGTTATCAATATTTGCATGTCCCTTTTGGTCATATTTACATCTCTCAGGATGTTGTGTTCGACGAATCTTTCTCTCCTTTCCATTCTCCTCTGCCCTCCCTCTCTCCCTACTCCCACGCCTTCACCACCGATCCCCATCTTCATGCCTCTGTTGCCTTCCATTGTTCCAGTCCCCTCTTCTCATGCGGGCCCCACCTTTGACTCTTCTCCTCCTCCACTACCACCTCTATCACATACTCCTTCTCCATCACCTCCACCAGTACCCGCCGATGAGTCCTTCTCCTCGTCCTCATCCTCAGGCTCTCCCATTCCTTCTCCTACCAGGACCCACCATATGGTCACCAGAACACAGGATAACACCAGAACACCAAAAGTCTGGCTAGCCACCCGGTATCCCATGCCTACCAGTCTCATGGCTGACTTGGCCACCACTCCTGTCGAATCCACATGTTTCACGCAAGCTTCTAAAGATCCCAAGTGGCGCCAGACAATGGACACTGAGATGAATGCCTTGCTTAAGAATAAAACCTGGTCCCTTGTGCCATACCACCCTACCATGAATCTGGTTGGTTGTGAATAAATTTTCAAGTTAAAACATAAATCTGATGGTCCTGTTGACAGGTATAAGGCCCGCCTGATGGCCAAGGGTTTTCATCAACAACCAGGATTAGACTATGGTGAGACATTCAGTCCGGTCATCAAACCGACCGCTGTCCATACCGTGTGCAGTCTGGCCATCTCCAAGGGATGGTCTATTCGATAGTTGGATGTGAATAATGCATTTTTGCAGGATTTTCTTACTGAGACGGTCTACATGGAACAACTTTCGGGTTTATCAATCCCGCTCATCCCAATTATGTATGCAAGCTTCATCGCAGTATCTATTGCCTCAAACAGGCTCCATGGGCCTGATTTTCTTGCCTCAGCAGTTATCTAGTCACATTGGGCATTGTGGGCTCCAAGTCCGACACGTCTCTCTTCCTCCGACGGGTCGGGACAGATCTTCTTCTGGTTCTTATCTATGTGGACGACATCATCATCATAGACAATGACTCATGGACTGTCACTCGTCTTATTCAAGAATTAGGCCGGGAGTTCTCATTAAAAGACCTCGGCCCACTGTACTATTTCTTGGGTGTGGAGTGTCATCGTACACCCTCATGTCTATTTCTCTCTCAACAGAAGTATATCCGTGCCATGCTTCTCCGACTCAAGATGGATGGTGTCAAGCCTGTCAGCTCGCCTATGGCCACTCCTGTAAGCTATCCAAGATTGTTGGCAAGTCTCTCTCTGACCCCTTTGTCTATCGAAGTACTGTTGGGGCTCTCCAATACTTAAGCTTTACCAGACCCGATATTGCCTTCTCGGTGAACAAGGTCGCTCAGTTCATGCAAGCTCCAACCGTTGAGCATTGGAGCGCTGTAAAACGGATCCTCCGTTACCTCAAATCTACCATTCAACATGGCATTTTTCTCTCTCGTCATTCTTCTGTACAGCTTACTACTTACACCGATACAGATTGGGTAGAGTCGATCGATGATCGAAAGTCTACCAGTGGCTATTATGTCTTTCTTGGTACAAATCTCATTTCTTGGAGCTCGAAAAAATAGTGTACTGTAGCACGATCTAACACTGAGGTAGAGTATAAGGGCGTGGCCAATGCTGCAGCAGAGGCATTTGGTTACAGTCATTACTTCGTGAGCTTGGAGTTCCGCAATCTCCCCCAATAGTTCTCTGTGGCAACCTTGGTGCAACATATCTCTTGATCAATCCTATTCGTCACTCCCATTCCAAACATGTTGAGATCGACATTCATTTTGTAAGGGACTCTATTGCCAATGGAGTCCAAGATGTTCGGTTTGTCAGCACTAAAGACCAACTAGCAGATATCCTTACTAGGCCTTTGAGCTCATTCAGATTTTCTATGCTGAAGAACAAGCTCTCGGTTCTTTCGAACCCGCTTCGCTTGCGGGGGGGGGGGGGGTGTTAGAGATATCAATGACAACACGTGACTCATGTGAAACATGATATGTGCATATATATAAAACCAAGAACATAGCTAATGATATCTTGTCTTTGCACAAATAGGTCTTCTTCTTCTTCTTATTTATCTCACATATTAGTACGAGGAAAACAAGTGATGGAGCCAGGATTTTAAAAGTGGGGGCACAAGATAATAGATCGGTGCACATTCACGATTTCAGCATTGATGGTGGTGCTGACGTTGTCCCCTGTAGGTGCCGATGAATCTCAAGTAGGTCTCGGAGACCGGGCCCTTCTCTATTTTTGTAATTCTATTGCATTTCAAAAATTAACATACATCGGATCAGTTAAATTCATATTCTTCAAAATAAAAATCACACTTTTATGCCTTAATCACCCTTTCAAATAAAAAACAAAATCACTCAATTGCAAGGGTTTATAATTAAAAAAAAATCAAAACAACATAATTTCGATCTAAGATATGAAACTGTAGTGTTAAAAATTGACTCTCAACAAGATGCTGAAACATGTCCAAACAATCAAGTTCTCTTTTTGAAATGTCCGTAACAATCAACTATCTCTATCACATTGAACCCTCCCGAGAGCATTCACAGATCCCAAAATTACTCCAACCTAAATTCAAGTTAACCTCCAAAGCTCCATCACTCAGAGCCATCTCGGAGCAAACCCCCGTCCTAGAGGTATCACCCTCCGTAGTCACCTACAGTCCAACATCTCTGACTTTACCAAAAAGTCCCCAGTAACAGCTGCTGAGATCTCCTCTTGCAATCTGTAATATCCCCTATTTAATAATACCATATTATTATTTTTAAAATTTACCCGATTCTACCTATTATCTTTTATTATTAATTAACTTGATTTAGTATCATTATCAGTATTATTATTGTTTATGACTTGTAGACTCTTATTGCTTATATTTCGTTATTTTAAATTATTATTAATGGGTAGTATTATTATTTTCATTCCAAGCCCAATATGCTCAGCCCATTCTCCTTTTCCTTTTATTTTATTTTTCTTTCTATGCTAAGCCCACATGAGCCAAGCCCACTACTTATTTTCATTCATTTTTCTCTCCTTTTTTTATTTTTCTTTAAGCCCAAAAACTAAGCCCACAAGCCCACCCTCTATTTTTCTTATTCATATATTATTTATTTCTTCTAACTAAAGCCTAAATATTACCCATAACCCATTACCATGAGATCCTTACCCATTAACACAAAACCCAATCCTAGTCTTAATCCAAATCCAAATCTATAATCTAAGTTAAATATATAATCATAATTCAAATTCCAATCCAACTCACATCTTCATCCTAATTACTAAATTAAGCAATTTAAATCTAATTAGAATTCAGGTTTCTAAAATATCTTATATCCTATATAAACACCGAAACTCCTTTCTCTTCTACCTCAAGAGAAAATCCTAATCCCAACTCTCCCCACTTTCATTTTTCTTTTCTCCTCAAGCGAAGCATGAACAAAAGGGATCTTGAAGTGTAGAAATTGAGGAGTATGCTAGGAGATCAAATCCAAGTAAGTAATTTATTTTCTTAAAATTTATTTGACATAAATAGCTTATTAAAAATCATGTCTATACCATGATCTCCATGAAT
This sequence comes from Agave tequilana, assembly GCA_038442645.1. NCBI lineage: Eukaryota > Viridiplantae > Streptophyta > Magnoliopsida > Asparagales > Asparagaceae > Agave > Agave tequilana. The sequence continues at coordinate 183,077 of JAVJIF010004954.1, read as the reverse complement.
ATTTTTATACATCAAAACCCAATCTAAAATCCATCTAAAATACATGTGAAAATATACCAACTAATAATTTTAATCTATATTTTTTTTTCAAATTTTTTAACAAAAGGATTTTCAAAAAAAAATTCCAGCCCCGAGAGCAGAACCCGTCCTGCGCCCTTGGGTGCACAGTGGGCTGGGCCGGCCCACTGTGCACACTTCTTAAAAAAAAAGAAAAAAGAAAAAAATCCTGCAATTCAGGCCAGCCAAACCAGGCCTGGCCTAGGCAGGCCCTGGCCAGGCCTGGGCCTAGCAGCACAGGGCCAGGCCTTTGTTTAAAAAAGAAAAAAAGAAAAAAGGAAATTTGGACCAGACTTGGGTCCGGCCTGGGCTGGTCCTGGGCCACCATATATAAAAAAAAAAGAAAGGAAAAAAATAGAGAGAGAAATTCAGACCAGGCTTGGGCTTGGCATGGTCCGGCCTGGGCCAAGATTGGGCCTGGGCTGTCGCATTACCAAAAAAAAAAAAGAAAAGAAAAGAAGAAAGAAAGGAAGAAAGAAAAGTGAATTTGCATATTAAAATAATTTATTAAAAATATCAAAAAAATAGAGAAAAATATAAATATTCTACAACACTTCTACTTTCTAAGATAAAATTTTTAGATAAATACCAATACGAAATTAAATCAAATCACCCACTTTAAAACCATATTCCTAAATGGTAAATTTAGACCCGTTGACAAAGTCTATTAAAAATTCAACAAAAATTAGAAATTAGTTTAAATTAAATCAATTAGATTTAGTAGACTCAGAGAACCATATTATCAATCCCAAACTAATGAATCAAGATTAAAATCCCCTATAACTCCTAAGTAAATTTACTTTTAAAAATCTAACAATTTAAGATTGAAATAATTATGTAGATTTATTGGAGCCTTATGATTTCAGTGCTCTGGACTTGGGATCGAGTTCAGTTGAGTGTTTTCATTTCCTTCTATAATTCTATTTTGTGAGTGTTTCTCTTCTATGTTTAATTTTTATTTAATTGTGTTATGAGTGTTCTTTATCTTCTCATTGGGTATTTTAGTATTATTTAATTTTGTTGTGAGTGTTTTCTTTTCCTTTTATAATTCTATTTTGTGAGTGTTTGCTTTTGTCTTAATTTCTTATTTACCGTTGTCCATATGTATTTGTGCTTTACTTTTATCATTTCATATGTTGGTAGTTTGTCGCTGTTGGCATAGGCCTAGTATCAGAAGATCTTAGACCAGACTTGATCTTGTTACTGAACTAGTTATGATAAATCTTAGGATAAGTATATTGATCTTGAGGCTGATTGATTGATGATTGAGGATTAGAGATTCATATTATGTATGGTATTTATCAGACAAATTGTTGTTGGTGACTACTCCGACTAGAATTCTTTTGGATATTGGGGATTGCTTTATTGACAGACTATTTTACAGATACATGGATGTGTGTGAATAAGTTACTATTTACAGACTGTTTTATCGATACATGGATACGTGTGATATAATACCCTTGACGCTATGTATAAGATGGGACTAACTTTTGGACTATTTAGAACTATTACTTCTGGATTCTTGCATTGATGAGTATGACTGATGTATTGATGATCTTATTGATATTGACTATTAGATGTAGAGGTAATCTAGATTTCATGTTGATCGAGGATGTTACACTTCTTAATTATGATCTTGATTGATTGGGATATTGATGATTTAATAAATAGGAGATCTTTATTGATAAAATGAAATTTTGGATTTGAACTTGTCGGTAAACTCGATTGGATTTGAGTTGACTTGGGGGTTGAGGAATAGACGTTGATTGGGTTGACTTGATCTGGCTTGGTGGTTTTTAAATATCTGTGCTTGATATGTTACTTGACTTTGGGATCCTGTAATTGACCTTGATAGAGTGAGAGTGTGTGATAATCTAGATCAAATTAAAATATGAGGATTTGATTAGATGTATCAGAACTTGTATTTATTTCAGTTATTGAGGTTCAGTATATCAGTGACTTAGAGGATAAATATGTCGATGACTTTGAGGACCTGAGTTGATTATATACTTTACCGGGTTATTATATACTCATCCTGAATATCTTGATTTACCTGAGGAACTTGACTGATTATACTTGGTATCTACCTGATACTATTGTCCATGTTACTTAACTACTGGGAAAATATTGTTACACGATAACAACACCCTCATGTTATACTTGTTACATATCTTGTTATACCTGTATCCTTTTCACTGATATTATATATTCATGTTATACTAGTTTCCTGATTACACATGTAGATATTGTTATCGTGACTACCACCGAGTTATCCCAGTGATTCAAGTAATATGCACATTAAGTAATCTTGATAAACTAATAACATGATATTAAATAACTTACACTGGGATTGAGGAGATTGATGGAGGAGACAACGTCTGTATTTTGGGTGGACCTAGGATTTAGGTTGCGTAGCCGAAAGAGGGTTTCACTGCAGGGTTCCCGTGGGGTAACTGACACCCTAGTCCTGTTCTTGTTCATATTATACATGTTCCTGACTACCTTACGGTAGGTCCTGGTTCAGCGCCAGGGGTCTAGGCCGTGGTCCCGGGTATGCACGGGACCCACTTAAAACACAGACAATGTCCCCAACCGACCAGTTTCAATAACTTAAGACTCTAATTGACATGCGTAATAGGCGTAGTATGGGATGCGTTTATTACATGTGACAATTGGTGTTCGCCGACATAATTAATAATTATAAACTGTTAATGTATTGTGACTGACCGTGATCACCCGACTGTATGTAAATATAACTATGATCGACATATGATTGTACACATGACCGGATTATACCAGACTAAAGACAGATACTAGGACGCACATCTTGACATTAGTGGTCAGGATACCAGTTATATATCATCCATAGCTTTATTTTTGACACTGATTATTCTATTATGTTTCATTTCAGTTATCATGTTGTTATTGCTTGTGTTGTTATGCACGAACACTTTCCTCTTTACACACACACTCATTAGGTCGCTTCTGACGACCCTGGATTCGCATGTCCAGGGTATTGGACATTTTCTTATATTGTTCAGGTGTTCGTGTGATCGTACGCTTCGCGAGGAGCTAGAGCTTCTCTCTTTTGATTCTGGTACTTGTTTTTCTTTATTTTTGCTATTATTCCTTGATTCCTGTGTATCACACTTTACTTCTATTCCATCCTTTTTATCTGAGATCATGTGTAGTCATTATATGTATTATTATTGCAGTGATCGTTAATTTTATGGTTTAGATTTGTAACTTGTTCAGGTTACTTTAGGCTTAGCGTATGTGGGTGGGTATTTTTCTCGCATACATGCGTCGCCAACCTTCGTCGCGACTCCATTTTCGCGTATTTTAGGAAGCGGGGCGTGACAGGGTTTTCTTGGTATCAGAGCCAGGTTCGACATAAAAAGAGAACCTAGTTCTTACCGGTTACCTGAGACAAGTTACATTTACACTGCAATATACATATACTATCCATACGATGATATTGACTCCATTGAGAATTGATCGTTCTCTGTTTTGGGATCCATCTCTTGAATCTTTTGATATCCCTAATTTCAATTTTTTTCTAGAGTAATCTGGGTTCCATCTTGATTCCTATCATTTTTCCAATCCTATTTCCCTGATTTTACCTCCTGAGTTTGATCACTTCATTTTAAAGCCGGTAGCAGAGATCAGAGCGCACAGCGGAAGCGTGGTGAAGTCTTGATGCAGTGAGAAACAGTATGAAAGTTTCATCTTCTTCCTAATTTGATTTTTATCATTCCGCGCTTTATTGAAATTTCGAGGATGAAATTTTTTTTAAGGTGGGTAGAATGTAATATCCCCTATTTAATAATACCATATTATTATTTTTAAAAATTTACCTGATTCTACCTATTATCTATTATTATTAATTAACTTGATTTAGTATCATTATCAGTATTATTATTGTTTATGACTTGTAGACTCTTATTGCTTATATTTCATTATTTTAAATTATTATTAATGGGTAGTATTATTATTTTCATTCCAAGCCTAATAAGCTAAGCCAATTCTCCTTTTCCTTTTATTTTATTTTCCTTTTTATGCTAAGCCCACATGAGCCAAGCCCACTACTTATTTTCATTCATTTCCTTCTCCTTTTTCTATTTTATTTAAGCCCAAAAACTAAGCCCAGCAACCCTCTATTTTTCTTATTCTTATATTACTTATTTCTTCTAACTAAAGCTTAAATATAACCCATAACCCATTACCATGAGATCCTTACCCATTAACACAAAACTCAATCCTAATCTTAATCCAAATCCAAATCTATAATCTAATTTAAATATATAATCATAATTCAAATTTCAATCCAACTCACATCTTAATCCTAATTACTAAATTAAGCAATTTAAATCTAACTAGAATTCAGTTTCTAAAATATCTTATATCCTATATAAACACCGAAACTCCTTTCTCTTCTACCTCAAGAGAAAACCCTAATCCCAACTCTCCCCACTTTCATCTTTCTTTCTCCTCAAGCGAAGCATGAACAAAAGGGATCTTGAAGTGCAGAAATTGAGGAGCATGCTAGGAGATCAAATCCAAGTAAGTAATTTATTTTCTTAAAATTTATTTGACATAAATAGCTTATTAAAAATCATGTCTATACCATGATCTCCATGAATATTTTTATACATCAAAACCAAATCTAAAATTCATCTAAAATACATGTGAAGATATACCAACTAATAATTTTAATCTACATATTTTTTCCAGAATTTTTAACAAAAGGATTTTCAAAAAAAAATTCCAGCCCTGCTCTCGGCCAAATGGCCGAGAGCAGAACCCGGCCTGCGCCCTTAGGTGCACAGTGGCCTGGGCCGGCCCACTGTGCACACTTCCTAAAAAAAAGAAAAAAGAAAAAAAATCCTGCAGTTCAGGCCAGCCGAACCAGGCCTGGCCTGGCTGGGCCGGCCTGGCCTGGCCTAGGCCTGGCAGCACAGGGCCAGGCCTGTGTTTTAAAAAAAACAAAAAAAGAAAAAAGGAAATTTGGACCAGACCTGGGTTCGGCCTGGTCCAGCCTGGGCTGGGCCTGAGCCACCATATATAAAAAAAAAGAAAGGAAAAAAATAGAGAGAGAAATTCGGACCAAGCCTGGGCTTGGCCTGGTCCGGCCTGGGCCTAGATTGGGCTTGGGCTGTCGCATTTACAAAAAAAAGAAAGAAAAGAAAAGAAGAAAAAAAGGAAGAAAGAAAAGTGAATTTGCATATTAAAATAATTTATTAAAAATATAAAAAATAGAGAAAAATATAAATATTCTACAACATTTCTACTTTCTAAGATAAAATTTTTAGATAAATACCAATAAGAAATTAAATCAAATCACCCACTTTAAAACCATATTCCTAAATGGTAAATTTAGACCCGTTAAGTATTTTAGTGATACAAAGTCTATTAAAAATTCAACAAAATTAGAAATTAGTTTAAATTAAATCTATTAGATTTAGTAGACTCAGAGAACCATATTATCAACCCCAAACTAATGAATCAAGATTAAAATCCCCTATAACTCCTAATAAATATACTTTTAAAAATCTAACAATTTATATTGAAATAATTTATGTTGATTTATTGGAGCCTTATGATTTCAGTGCTATGGACTTGGGATCGAGTTCAGATGAGTGTTTTCTTTTACTTCTATAATTCTATTTTGTGAGTGTTTCTCTTCTATGTTTAATTTTTATTTAATTGTGTTATGAGTGTTCTTTGTCTTCTCATTGAGTATTTTAGTGTTATTTAATTTTGTTGTGAGTGTTTTCTTTTCCTTCTATAATTCTATTTTGTGAGTGTTTACTTTTGTCTTAATTTCTTATTTACCGTTGTCTATATGTATCTGTGCTTTACTTTTATCATTTCATGTGTTGGTAGTTTGTCGTTATTGGCTTAGGCCTAGTATCAGAAGACCTTAGACCAGACTTGAACTTGTTACTGAACTAGTTATGATAAATCTTAGGATAAGTATATTGATTTTGAGGCTGATTGATTGGTGATTGAGGATTAAAGATTCATATTATGTATGGTATTTATCAGACAAATTGTTGTTGGTGACTATTCCGACTAGAATTCTTTTGGATATTGGGGACGTGTTAGACATGATGTTGCTTTATTGACAGACTATTTTACAGATACATGGATGTGTGTGAATATGTTACTATTTACAGGCTGTTTTATCGATACATAGATACGTGTGATATAATACCCTTGACGCTATGTATAAGATGGGACTAACTTTTGGACTATTTAGAACTATTACTTTTGGATTTTCGCATTGATGAGTTTGACTGATGTATTGATGATCTTATTGATATTGACTATTAGATATAGAGGTGATCTAGATTTCATGTTGATCGAGGATGTTACACTTCTTAATTATGATCTTGATTGATTGGGATATTGATAATTTAATAAATAGGAGATCTTTATTGATAAAATGAAACTTTGAATTTGAACCTGTCGGTAAACTCGATTGGATTTGAGTTGACTTGGGGTTGAGGAATAGACCTTGATTGGGTTGACTTGATCTGGCTTAGTGGGTTTTTAAATATCTGTGCTTGATATGTTACTTGACTTTAGGATCCTGTGATTGACCTTGATAGAGTGAGAGTGTGTGATAATCTTGATCAAATTAAAATATGAGGATTTGATTAGATGTATCAGAACTTGTATTTATTTCAGTTATTGAGGTTCAGATATATCAGTGACTTAGAGGATAAATATGTCGATGACTTTGAGGACCTGAGTTGATTATATACTTTACCGGATTATTATATACTCATCCTGAATATCTTGATTTACCTGAGAAACTTGACTGATTATACTTGGTATCTACCTGATACTATTGTCCATGTTACTTAACTACTGGGAAAATATTGTTACACGGTAACAACACCCTCATGTTATACTTGTTACATATCCTGTTATACCGGTATCCTGTTATCTGATATTATATATTCATGTTATACTGGTTTCCTGATTACACATGTTGATATTATTATCGTGACTACCACCGAGTTATCCTAGTGATTCAAGTAATATGCACATTAAGTAATCTTGATAAACTAATAACATGCTATTAAACAACTTACACTGGGATTGGGGAGATTGATGGAGGAGACATCGTCTGTATTTTGGGTGGACCTAGGATTTAGGTTGCGCAGCCGAAAGAGGGTTCCACTGCAGGGTTCCCGTGGGGTGACTGACACCCTAGTCATGTTCTTGTTCTTGTAATACATGCTCCTGACTAACTTGCGGTAGGTCCTGGTTCAGCGCCAGGGGTCTGGGCCGTGGTCCCGGCTATACACGGGACCTACTTAAAATACAGACAATGTCTCCAACCGATCAGTTTCAATAACTTAGGACTCTGATTGACATGTGTAATAGGCGTAGTATGGGATGCATCTATTATATGTGACAATTGGTGTTCGCTGACATAATTAATAATGATAAACTGTTAATGTATTGTGACTGACCGTGATCACCCGACTGTATGTAAATATAATTATGATCGACATATGATTGTGCACATGACCGGATTGTATACCAGACTAGTGACAGATAATAGGACGCACATCTTGACATTAGTGGTCAGGATACCAGTTATATATCGTCCATAGCCTTATTTTTGACATTGATTATTCTGTTATGTTTCATTTCAGTTATCATGTTGTTATTGCTTGTGTTGTTATGCACGAACACCTTCCTCTTTACATACACACACACACACTCATTAGGTCGCTTCTGATGACCCTGAATTCTCATGTCCAGGGTATTGAACATTTTCTTATATTGTTCCGGTGTTCGTGTGATCGTACGCTTCGCGAGGAACTAGAGCTTCTCTCTTTTTGATTCTGGTACTTGTCTTTTTTTATTTTGCTATTATTCCTTGATTCCTGTGTATCACACTTTACTTCTATTCCATCCTTTTTATCTGAAATCATGTGTAGTCATTATATGTATTATTATTGCAGTGATCGTTGATTTTATGGTTTAGATTTGTAGCTTGTTTAGGTTACTTTAGACTTAGCGTATGTGTGTGGGTATTTTTCTCGCGTACATACGTCGCCGACCTTCGTCGCAACTTCATTTCCGCGTATTTTTGAAAGCGGGGCGTGATACAATCACACCGCCTCTCCTTTCGCACGTTGAAAACTTGTAATGTCCATGCATTCAAGGCGGATAGTTATGAATAATAACGAAATTTCCTGCATGTAATCTTAATCATCACGCCAGCAATCATAGTCATTACAACAAATTCGCACATGAAGATCATGCAGTTACATGTATCTTGCCAGTGCCTCATCCACCTGAGTAGGAGTTCTTCAGTATAAATTGACCTTCTTCTCTAGCGAGAGAGGGAGGGACTTTTCCTTCCATCCAATTCTAACTCAAAGAAACACCAACACATATATGTAATTCCTGTAATCTGGCGAATTATAGTGAATTTTTCTCCTCCTTACCGTGATTTTTTCCGCTTTAACTTTCCATGTAAAAATATCGTGTCTCTATTTGTTTTCTATGTTGTGTTTATTATTTACATTCACGCTTTAAATACATACTCTCATTTGTATTTTGAAGCGATTGTCTGATCACTCGCAGCAAAAAATCTCCACAACAGAAACCAACATAGGCGCATGGATACTGTAATAAATTCCCTGAATGAATGCATGTAATCATCTTTCTTAATTTTGTTTGTAAATTAAATTTAAATCTATCAATTATACCAAATTATATGCCTTCACTATCTCACCCGCTCGCTTTTGGTTAACTTGCAATCATTGCTTTGCTAGTTCGGTGAAGAACCCATCTATCTTCCATGCTGTAGTGGTTAAAAATTGACTTTCAGTAAGATACTGATACATGTCCAAGTAATCAAATTTTCTTTTTGAAGTTTCCCCTACAATCAACTGCCTCTATCACATCAGACCCTCTCGAGAGCATCCACTGTTTTCAAAATCACTCCAGCCCGAACTCAAGTCAGCCTCCAAAACTCTACCACCCTGAGTCATCCCGAAGCAAACCCCGTCCCCGCGGTATTACTCTCCGGAGTCACTTACACTCCAACATCTCCGACTTTACCTGGAACTCCCCAGTAGCAGTTACCAAGATTTCTGCCTGCAATCACGCCGTCTCCCATGTTGAAAACATGTAATGCCCATGCATTCAAGGCGGCTTTTTACTTTTCGTGATATTCTTAATATTCTAACATTTGTAGAACTCTCTTCTCCTTCTTTCTATTCTTCTTTGCCTTTTACTTTCCCTGACAAGTTCGAAGGAGAAAAGAACTTACGAATTGGAAAAGAAACATAAAATTAAGGAGTGCAACTAAAAGGATGTGTATAAAAAAATTGCTTGCTTATTTTCCGAGAGGAAAGGGAGTTTTGTGTGTGATGAATTGAGCCTGGAGGCAGTGAAATGAATTGTTAATCCAAATTTCTTTTGGTCGTTTTGGCACATAGTTTAAATAATAAAAATTCTTTCTTATATTAAATGTGAAAATTTAGGTTTATGGATCCTTTACTCAAAATAATATTATATACAAAATTATTACTAAATAAAAGGAAAAAAGTGCATAATTTGATCAGTAGTTGTGATAATATCTTATCTTTTTGCAATATAATGTGATTATAAGAGAATTACTAAATTAGAGGGGCGAAGAAGATTTCCTACATTAAATATAGTTGGGGAGCTATTGAGTATAAATTTAAATATTAGGCGAATTATTATATGTAAATATTAGGTGAAATATTTTATGTAAATAGATTTTTCTAAAAGTTAAATATGCACATTTATATGGACTTGAACCGGAGAATTTTGTAAATAATCGCATTATATTATGCACTTGGTAAGTAGGAAGATTGTGGTGGGAAAATCTCACTTGTTCGTGGTGGATGAGAGTCTGTCATAAGTGACTGACGCTCTCGATCTGACCTGTTATAGCACACAGAGAAGAGACACCTTTGAGGTTAGGAGCACCAGTGTGGTACCGGCCTAAGATCCTCGGGCGCGTGAAAATTGATAGTTGGAAAGGAAAGGGGAGACCGATAGAAGGAAACTGCCAGCGTGGTGGAAGAATGGACTAGCACAGAGAAACTACTTGTGTGTAACAGTGGAGTAGCACCGGAAAACTGAGTGGATGGATTAGCACAAGAAAACTTCTAGTGTAGTAGGTGGACTAGCACATGAAAACTGCTAATGTAGTCAGGGGTGTGTGAGTGCTCTGAGGATTAGGCTTTGTCCATACACATTATGCTTCAGATGAGTTTGAAATATTTGTTTTTATATTTATGCAAGTTTTAGAGAAACTCGATATTCAATATATAATTAATTGTTTTAGAAAATGATTTTTATTTGTCAAAAATAAGTTCATATCATTTTGTTTGTGTCTTAGAGTATCCATACACTATTGAGCTTGAAATATGTTTTAATAACTTGTTTTTGTATCTATATGAGTTTTGGAAAAACATAATTTTCATCTTACAAGTTTTGTTTTTGGAAAAATACGATTTTATTTCAAGATTGAATTTCTCTTTCTCAAAAACAAGTTCACATATTTGTAGTATTGTGTCAATTTTTGATCACACATATTTGTACTCTATTGTATTTACATGAATTTATTTTTGTAGAATTTATTGAGATTTATTGAAATTTAATTGAGTTTAAAAAGTTATTTAATAATATCATATGTTGTGTTTTGGGGCTGAGCCCGGTGGACCGCCCGGTCGACTGAAAGTGAACAATGGTTGTCCATGTCGGTCGACCGACCGATCGACCACAGAGTGGCTCAGTACTCTCTATTGTTTTCGATCGACTGGAGGTCGTCCACCAGAGAGCAAAGCTCTCTGGTTGTTGGGTGCGGTTGACCGCCTAGTCGACCGTCAAACCCCAATGGTCAAAATTTTGATCATTAGTGGGCGACCGCTTAGTCGACCAATAGGTCTTTCTGACTTGTGTTTGATGCCAACGGATATTTTTAGTAAGGGTCTATAAATAGGGGTTTTGGGCTATTTTTCAAACAAGATTTTCTAGAGTTAATATTCCCACTTTCAATAGAGTTTTTCAACAAGGTTTTTTTAAAAGTTTTTGTGCTCCAAATCTATTATGTTTCAAAGTTTTGAAAAATCAAAGAAAGTAAGTTTTGGGAAATTCAAGTTTTAAGTTTCTAGTTTCTATATCTTTCAAGAAGTTTTCCCGCGTATTTTCTTTTGTGCTTGATTTTTCAAAATCTTTGTTTTTTCACAAGTTCGAGCTATTCATTGCAAAATTTATTCTCTAAAATTTTGTATTATAAGAGGTGTTATTTGTGATCTTTGTAATCACTAAGTGTTGTACGTTCGTTTTCTTTTTGGTTTTGTGCCTTTTCTTTGTGTTTCCTCTTGTGCAGAGAAGTTGGCTTAATGTCTAGGCATTGTGCCCACCTCGTGTAGAGGTTCATTGATTTTGTGTGCACCTCTTGTGTAGGGATTGTTTCCTTTGTGAAGTTCTTTTGTAGAGATAGTAGAAATCCTTCACACGGTGAAAGCGAGAACGTAGAGCTTGGTGCTTGAACCTCGAAACATATCCTTGTGTTTGCGTTAGCTATCTCTTAACTCAACTTTACTTGTTTACATCTTGCATTGATATTATTGTTCATCTATATATGATTGATATTGTGCCTATATTTGTATTGATCCAAGAGAGCTATTTAAGCACGTTGTTCGAAGTAAAAAAGTGCAAAAGTTCAGACCAAACTGTGTTAATTGATATGTTTATGTTCAAACCCTGAGATTGTATTTATGTGCTCCCTTGAACTACCATTGTAGCAAAGTGCTATAATGAGTCGTATCCGCAGGAAGGGTATCCTTTGTCCCCTTTTTTTTTGTTTTCTCAAAATATTCCTTCTTTGTTTCAATGAAATAAAAAAGAAAGAAGTATGTAAAAATGGTGGTAGGTAGGAAAGGAAAATAAAATGTGAAATGAATTGATAATGATTGAGGAAGACGAGTGAAAACAAAGTAAAAAGAAATATGGATTCAAGGAAAAAAAAAACAGTGATTGAAAACGGATAAAAGAAAAGACTAAGTGAAGGCTAAAAGAAACTATAAGAAAGTTTGAAAGAAAGTTCGAAAAAGAGTTTTAAGAAAGAGTTTGAAAAAGAGTTTGAAGAAGTTGAAGAAATTAGCAAAAGAGAAATTGCTTGAAAAAGTTTAAGTTTTTGAAAATGAGAAAGATTGCATGCCTAATCTTTTACTAAAAAATTCCACTAACCTTTAACTTGCTTGATGATAGTGCCTCGCAATGGATCCTTGGCTTGCACAAGTATTGTGTTCAGAGAACTAGGCATGTGGTGTTCTAATGAAAATCTTTCACCCTCCACTTTGCGTTATACTGTAAAAACTTGAACATCACTGTAGCACCCCGATCCTACGGATGCAGAGACACTACTGCGATGTACATAAGCTAGGCGTTAGTACCATCACGTATGTACGCTAACCATCAGTACAATACAGGAGTCAGAGTACAGAAATACGTGATAACATATATTCCAACACAAAAGTACAAGTACGCAGTCATCACAGACTGTGACATAATATTACATAAGTATTACATCATAAGAAAGTGCAAAAGTAGACTGTACAAGGTACAAAAGATAAGAACTTGCGAGCTGAAAGAGAGAATCTTACGAGCAAGGCAAGACGGGATGAAGTTATGACTGATTCGTCTGCTCCTTGAAGAAGGCCTGGTCCTCAGCTGAAGGGTCCACCTCAGTCCAAGCTGCAAGATTTGAACATGCAAATCCAGGGTTGTCAGAAAGCAACCCAGCGAGTGCAAGAAAAAATCAAGTGGCAAGTATAAGCAATAGTAAGTGTACCAGGTCAAGTGTTATGTACTCAAGCATGGAATAACTATAATAAATAGTAAAATATGAAAACGACATTAAAATTCATGTGGTATGAAGTCAATTATCAAGTTATTATAAAACTCGTCCAATTTGTATGTTTAAGTGTTTGTCCCATACCATATACCTCGCATACAAGTCGAGCGAGGTTGGTTATTGAAAACTGATGGAAATCGACGAACCATGTTTAGAATGGGTCCCGTGCATGCGTGGGACAACGGTCCAGGAGTATTCGGTACTGAACAGGAATGTACCGCTAGGTACCGGGTCTTACTATAAGCCCATAGGACTTAGCATACGCCCGAACAGGAATAAGGTATCACCGCTCCCTAAAGGAATATACCCAGGGGATTATGGCACATCCGGTAGGAGGCAGGGGAGTAGGGGTGCCAGTACACTCTACGGAAATACCTAGTGGCCTCCAGGTTGGATCCAAGTGTTAGTTGTATAATATTTGTATGGCCATCATAAATACAGAAGTTATACCAGTACCCATCAGTTTCTCCCGTCCAGGTGTAACTTGTTCAATTATTATAGATTGTCCAGTGATAATGTCTGATCGGCAAAAAGCATGCACAAAAATAAGTAAAAGAGTGATGGTCGATGTTACTGCTTTTGCGATTCTTCTATAATAGCAAAGTGGTTATATGGGTCGTATCCACGAGGAGGGAAGCGATAGAAGCTTTGGTGCGGCTTCTTTATTCAAAGTAAAGAAAAAGTTCTTTGTCTCAAATAAAGAATTGAAAAGAAAACAAGGGTTGTTTCAAGAATTTCTTTGATTGGTTTGAAGGTTGTAAAAGTGAGTTTCTTAAGGGTAAAAATGCATGGCTAACTTTCTACTAAGTGCTTCTACTAATCTCTAATTTCTTGAAGATGTAGCCTCACAATGGATCATAGGCAAGTATAACCTTTATAAATAAGAACTATTTACGTTGGAGATTGAATGAAAGTTCTTCCTTTAACTTGGCTTTACATGGTAAAATTTGAACATTCTCTTATCAAGATCCAATTGAAGGCGAGAATAAGAGAAGAAACAGGTGCACTAATAGTATCTGTAAAGATTAATAGGAATATCTCTAACTTACGAAAACAAGTAAGGTTTACAATCTATAAATCATCAAAAATGGTTAAGCATGAAATATAAGAATGGTAATACTTCTAAGTAAGTTATAGTTAGAACCCTCTTCTTAAGATGTTATAACTCTTATTTGCACAAGACTTGTTTGACACTGTTGACTTATTTGGGTTATCAATCAAGTTGTTAGAGATTAATAGGTTAGTAGTTAGTTAGTCATGCAATGAAAAAGTTAGCTAGATATGAGTAAGAAAAATAAAAGAGAAGAAGTAAAAAAAAAAGTTTTACACTAAGACAAGTAAGTAAAAGCAAGTAAAAACACCAAGTGATGAAAAAAAAAAGGAGAAGTATTACTTGTATAAATTATCACCTTCAAATACAACTTGTACACACTCTCTCTTTTTCACTCTAATGGCTAAACCAAACTAGAAGAAGAAGAAAATACAAACAAATTACAACTCCTAAAAATAAACTAATATCAAAACCCTAACTCTAGATCTCTTCCAATGCAGAACACCAGGGTCCTTTTATAGGCATCAGGAGGAAAGGGGCCAGGGGGACAATCCCTGGCCTGAAGTACTAGCGCAATGGCGCCAGTACTGCCATGAAAATGCGGCAAAAGTGTATTTTCGCGACTGTACTAGGGCGGCGTGCGCAGTGCTGCCTGCTGTGCGCTGTCGCTTCGCCCCTATCGGCTGTACCTCCTAGATCTTGGATTTGAGTACCCAGTTTTCACAAAACCATCCTCCAAGGTCAATGGCTATCTTTGTAGGCTTTTAATCACCAATTAAATGGGATTTTAGGCTTCTTCTTCATTCCATACCATGGACCAAGGAACACATGAAAAAATCATTATTAGTAATATTTTATATAAAATAAATGTGAAGATGTGGCATGTAATATGCAATATTAGAGACTAATCAATGTCCACAGGGTGTTCACAATAATCCAATATCCATGGTTATCCAATTACAGGGATCAACAGGCATATAATATCAAGAGTCTCCCTGTTTCAGGGTTTCAAGTTTACAGGGGTTTGGGAGTACCAGATGGTAGCAGTAAAACTATCAAGTCAAGTCCCCATAAAAGTAATAATCATGAATAGAGATTGTAATACATGTGTCAGGTGCAATAGTATCCGGTCAGGTATCACAGTATCAGGTCAAGTGTATCAGTACCAAGTACTTAATATATCAGTGTCAGGTAAGTTGAATCAGAGCCACAATATCATATGTTAACTCGCACAATGATGCATCATGTATTAAAAGTCAGAATAACAATTATTAGACATGTAATAGTGGTAATAAGAAATTCACATATCAATATATCATGTAATAAACGCTAGAGTAGTAATCATTAAACATGAATTGATGATAACAAATCACTCGCCTAAAACCGGAACGCAACACCGACCTAGAATCTGGGAAATTCGCGAACACATGCGTGCATGCTACCAATCCATAATATATATATATATATATATATATATATATATATATATATATATATATATATATATATATATATATATATATATATATTAGAGAGCGAGAGAGAGGGGGGAGAGAGAGGCTACAAGAGAGAGAGAGCTAGAGAGAAAGTTGTAGGAAAAAGAGAGAGGGGAGTTGTGCTTGGAAATGAAGTAGGTAATTAGGGAATTAAGGAGGGGTAGATAGGGAATAAAAGAAAGAGAGGTAAAAGAGGAAAGAAGGAAAAGAAAGAAAGAAGAAAAGAAAGTAAGGAATAATAAAGAAAGAAAGAAGAAAAAAGGGAGAAGTGGGAAGGGGTGGTGGCCGGTGGCTCTGGCCACTGCCGGCGGCCAGAGAGCGGCGGTGCCGCTGGAGGGGCGGTGACGCGGCCTGGGCCCAGGGAGGAAGAGGAGGTGGGTTTGGGTGTTGGGTTATTGTTGGTGTTATTGTTGATGTTGTTGGTTGAAGATGGTGGTGTTGGTTGATGGAGTTGTGGTGGTGTAGGAAGTTAGAGAAGGAGGTGGAGATGGTGTTTGGGTTGTGGGAGTGGAGAAATTAGGGGATTTGATGGTGAATTTCGGAGAAGAAGGAAGGTAATGGTGATGGGTTGTTTTAGGAAAATTAGAGAAGATGGAGTAAAATTTGAAGAGGAGGGAAGTGTGAAAGAGAAGAGATGGGTTTAAGGGAGGGGTGGCGGCGCTGGGGGTGGAGCTGGTGGAGACGGCCACTGTCAAGGAGGGAAGAGAGAGAGAGAGAGTGTGTGTGTGTTGGTGGAAGAGAAGGAGAAATGGAGAAATGGAGAAAATGGGAAAAAGGAAAGAAAGAAGGGAAAATAAAGAGAAGGAGAGGGAGAGGAGGAGTATGGGAAAGGATAGGGTGGTTGGGTGCTGTTGCCGTAGCTATAGTGGGCAGGGGATGGGGGTGCCAGGGAGCATCTAGGGGAAGAAAGGAAGAAAAAGAAAAGGGAAAAGAAAAGAAAAAAGAAAAGAAGAAAAAGATGGAAAAGAAAAGGAAACTGATAAAATAGGTAAAAATATATATTATTAAATAATAAATATGTAGAATAAAATAGGAGAATTAAGTAAAGGAGAAGAGAAGGAAAAGTAAGAAAAGAAAATAATTGGGAAATAATATTATTATTTAAATTAGGTAAAAATCGACTTTTTCAGAAACGTTCCCAAAAATTCTCAAAAATAAGAAATATTATTTTAATATACTTGGTGAAATAATATTCAAGAAATTTAATCTGATTTTTAAATTAAAAATTCTGAAATCTTCCAGCGATATCGGTCCACAGCAAAATCGGTCAAATTTTGATAAATTCAGAAAAATCTCAAAAAATGTATTTAGATAGAAAATGAGATTATAAGAAGTAAAGTAAAAGCCATATCTAAAAATTTAATTCTATTTGAAAACAAAAAATCTGAGAATCGATCAGCGATACCGATCGACACAGGTTTTGAAGATTTTGCAAAAATAATTCTGAAAAATTTCAGTAAATCATGAAAAAAATCTAAAATATTAGAAAACAGTGTTTGAAATTGATCAAATTGGACTACCAAAAAGGTCAAATCAGGCAGTACACTGGTGTCGGGTTCCCGATCCAGATCAGGGCTGACTCTAGGTCTGAGAATCCAGATCCGATACTAAATAATATAAGCAATCACAAACCAAAAAAAATATTGGAAGAAAATTGAAACGATACGGTTGAAAAAGTCGGGACACATATCTGTGTACGTATCTCGGGAACGAGGTGCTACAATCTACCTACCTTATAAAAATTTCGTCCTCAAAATTTCGATAAGGAAGGAGATGAATATGGAAACAAAGGATTTACACGACAAGAGATGGAGGTCAGGTGAAAAGTTACCACTCAAGGCTCGAATAGATGCGGGTAACGGTCACAGATGACATCTTCTCGTTCCCAAGTTGCTTCTCTCGGGCTATGCCTGTTTCATGAAACTAGCACCAACGAGATAGTCTGATTCTTCAGGATCTTAACACTTCATCCATTATAGCCATTGGTTGCTTGGTATATGACAAATCTGGCTGCAACTCTAATTCTGAATAATCCAATACATGGTTCTCATCCCTGATATATCCTCTCAGTTGTGACACCTATAACACATTGTGCACTCCTTCTAGTGATGGCAACAACGCTAATCTATATGCCACTTCTCCTACTCGTTCCAAAACTTAAACATGCCCATATATCTCGGACTCAGCTTCCCACGTGCACCAAATCTGATCACTTCCTTAGTCGGAGATATTCTCAAAACACATGTTCCCCTACCTTAAACTTCAACGGTCTTCTATTTGAATCTGCCCAACTCTTTTGTCTGTCCTATGTTGCACGAAGGTGCTCTTGGATGGTTCTGATCTTGTCCACAGCTTGCACTACTACATCCAGTCCCAAATGTCTTCTCTCACCAACTTTATCCCAACATAACGGTGATCTGCATTTTCTGCCGTATAGGGCTTCGAACGGAGCCATCTTGATGCTCGCTTGATAACTGTTATTGTAGGAAAACTTTGCCAGATGTAGATGGTCTTCCCACGATCCCTTGAAGTCTATCATACATGCCCTCAACATGTCTTCTAGGATCTGTATTGTTCGTTCGGACTGCCCATCTGTCTCTGAATGATAAGATGTGTTAAACTTCAGACGGGTCCCCAAACTCTCTTGAAGGCTCTCCCAAAAGTGATCTGAACCTCGTGTCTCTGTCCGACACGATACTAGATGAAACTGTTGGCCTAGAGGCCCTTCACTCTAGTTTTGATGATGATTTACTCATGTAGTTATAATTTACTAATAATTTTGTGATATTTAGTTTCAGATATTTAACCAAGATATTAGTTGGTGATTAGCTTCAATAAAGGTGTTTTGGAGCTTTCACATGGTGATTCAAGAGCTCGAGCGTCAAGTTCACATCTAGCACTCCGTTGGAGTCATGCTCGTTGGATCGCGTTTGGATCGAGTCGACTTGGAGACGGCGTTCTACGAAAAGGCTTCGGTTTATTTTAGTTAAGATTTTGTTTAAATCATGTGTTAAAGATTAGATAGTATTGATATGCTCAAGTTCACAATACACACACAAGTTTCATGTTTTGGTTTTTCGGTTTAACCGATCTTGGTTTTCATGAATAGATAGAATCAAAACAAGTTTAGATAGTTTAATATATATTAGATTTGATCTATATACATATATACTTCATCTATTTAGAAAAAATTATTTTGATAGGCTATTCATGTGTTTGAAATTTTGTATTTAAACAAAACTTATTTTTGGATTTAATGTCAAAAACATAGATATAAATCTCTATATGTATATTGGATTCTATCCATATACAATATGCTTCAAAGTTATTTCAATATCATGTTTTTGTGTTTACAAGTGTTTTGGAAAAATCGGATTTCCATTTCAAAAATCTAAGTTTCGAAAAATACAGTTTTTGGTTTAAGGCAAATTTTCAACAACACAAAAATAGTCCAAATAGTTTGAAATATGTGTTGAATTTTTATCACACATGTTTGTACTTCAAATATAATACAAGAACTAATTTTTGTGAATTTATGTGTTTTTATGGGATTTAATTAAAGATAAAAACCCAAGTTTTTAAGATCTATAATGGCTGGAATGGCTGACTGCCGGAATGGTCGACTGTAGCAGTGGTCGGTCGACCGGGCCGGTCGACCGACGTGCACAGGACGTGCACGCAGCCAGGATGGTGGGCCGGTCGATCGGGTCGGTGACCGCCAGAGAGCCTCTGCTCTCTGGAAAAGGCCCCGGTCGACCGACCCGTTCGATCGGCAGAAAACTCTGCTCTTTGTATCCGGCTTCGGTCGGCCAGGCGGTCGACCGGCCAGAGAGCCGTTTCTCTCTGGATCCAGTTCCGGTCAACCAGATGGTCGACTGGTAGGCTCAACGGTCAAAAACTTGACCGTTGGCCGGTCGACCGGCCGGTCGACCGGAAGGGCAAAAATGCCCTTGGCTGCTGCCAACGGGCAGATTTCATATGGGGCTATAAATACCCCATTTAAGTTGGTGTTTCAATAAGAATTTCAAGAGCTAAAATTTCCATCTTCTCAAGTGTTTTAATACAAGTTTTTAAAAGAGTTTTTAGAGCCAAAAGATTTATCTTTTATTTGTTTTCAAGGGTTGAAAAAATCAAAAAAAAATAGAGATTTGGGATATTTGTTTTGTTCTTAATTTCTATCAAATACTTATTGTTTTCCCAAGTATTTTTCTTTGTGATTTGATTCCAAACACCTTGATTTCTCACACTTGAGCTTATCATTCTATCATATCTATAGGATCTTTTATTTTTGTGGGAAAATTAGTTTGTGGTTGAAAGAGACTATCAAGTTGTAAACCCTCCTTGATTTGTGATATCCCTCTAGTGAGAGGTGATAATATTGGTATCCCTCTTGTGTAGAGGTGATTGTGGAGGTTGTGTTAGAATCCCTCAAGTGTGAGGTGATCTTTGTTTGGCTAAGTGCCTATCCCTCTAAGTGTAGAGGTGATTTGTTTTGTGCCTTGCCTCTAGTGAGAGGTTGTATTGTCGGAGAGAGGAGCTGTGTACTTCTAATTGTATTTGCCCAAATTCTCAGTGGAGATTCCCTGTGTGGGAAGTCCTGTGTGGATGAGTTAGTGGAAATCCTTCTGTGTGAAGGCGGGGACGTAGAGCTGTGTGCTCGAACCTCGAAACATATCTCGGTGTTTGCGTTTGATCTACTTTCTCTAAATCTTTCTCTCTTATATTGTGCATTGATTCATATCGTCATATCATATACATGCTTGGTTTGTTTGTGTGCCTTACTTGTGTTCAACCAAGAGAGCTTTACATAACACCTCAACTCTAATTTAGAGGAATTTAGAGGAGATAGTCCAGAGCCCTTCACCGGGAATTCGGCTACACTCTTTGGTTATACTAAGTGTGTTGCATTAGTTTTTTAATTCCGCATCATTTGTCATTAGATTAGCCTTACACCTATTCAGCCCCCCTCTAGGTGTACTTTCAGTTGGTATCAGAGCCTACGCTCCTGATATTAGGTCTAACCACCTAGGAGTGTGATCTTGGTTAGCTAATCTAGATTTGCATTTGTACACTTACTTGTTTACACACACTCATGGCTTGCATGACCCCTCCTATGTTTTGATGTTTCTAACATCGACGTATAGAAGATTAAGATGAGTATGTATCTCAAGACCATAGGTTTGCATGTTTTCTTAACGCTACCAAGAAATTCTATCTTAGTAATAGCAAGCATATGAGGCCAATGCATAAGCCCTAATGGCACTTAGGAGCATGCTTAACAAAGAATATCTTATGTTGGTTTCTCATTGTGATTCCGCTTTTGCAGTGTGGAACACTTTGACCTCCTCCGAGCTTCAAACGCCAAACATTATGGAGAAAGAATCTAGTGAGGATGAATTCAAACAACGATGCTACATGGTCCAAGGGAATGACTCCCTTGAGGTATATTCGGAATCTCAACTAGATGATTGTGCTAGTTCTTCTGGAGATGATATTATTGATGCCAATGCAAAATGAAGAACTATCTATTGTGTGTGAAAAATTGCTAGATAAATACAAAGTTTTGAAAAAGAAAACTTTTAAATTAAATAAAGAAAATAAGGATTTGGTTTCAAAACTAGATTTGATTTTGTAAGAGAAGGTTGAGATTTCAAATGAAAAGGACTCATTGAAATCCCAACTTGAACTTTCCTTAAATGAAAATAAAATTTTGAAAAGAAAAAATGATTGTGAAAATGTTTTGAAGAAAAATGAGGCTTTATCTTTAAAAGTTTATTTTGCTGTAAAGAGAATGAATCTTTAAAAATGAAAATTGTTTCTATTTCAAAGGAATTGGATTTGGTTTCTAAGAAGAATATTTCATTAAAAAATAATATTGATTCACATGTTTGCCATGCTAGTATAGCTTCATCATCCAGCATACCATTGCATGCACCACCTCTTCTATAATTGAAAATGATATTTGTATGCTTAAGAAGAGTATTGATTATTTGGGCTCCACTTTGAGCCATTGTGCTTTAAATCACACACGTTTGGAATCTATGTTTCGAAAGAACATGTTCCTCCTATGCATGCACACAAATCACGACATACACATGCTCCTCACGTTCACACTCATAACACAATGTATGCTCATGTGTACACTTGTACTCATTGTGGACGTAAGGGCCACCTTGCTAAATTTTGTTATGATAGAATGTATGATTCAAATTTAGCAAATAAGTTTGTTTGGGTTAGGAAAGGAGCTAACCCCCATGGACCCAAAAGAGTATGGGTACCAAAGACCACTCCTATTTTATTTGATGTAGGTGTGGGCTCTCACTCGACGTGAGAGTAATGGTGCCTTGAGTTGGATGCGTTCCGAGCTTAATGGTGACTATTTTGGATGCATCACTTTCAAGGGGAGTTTGGTGGGAGGACCATCTTATTTTGGAGAAATAGAGATATACCCTCATGGTTTTGGTAACGATCTCTAACTCCCATTTACGTTTACATGCTTCCATTATTGATTTTAGCATATTTTGATGTTTCATGATTATTATGTTAAATGCCATGACAATTTAGATTAATGACATACATGTATAATATTTGAGATATACCCATGTTTATATGGACCTATACTTTTGTGTTCTTAAATTTGTTTAGCTATCATGTATATCATAGATTTAAGACATGTGCATGAAAGTACGCCTAGAGGGGGGTGAATAGGTGTACGGCTAATATAATGAACTAAATGCGGAAATTAAAACTAAATGCAACTACACTTAATGCAACCAACGAGTGTAGCCGAATTCCCGGTGAAGGGCTCTGGACAAACTCCTCTTGATTCCTCTAAATAAGAGTTGAGGCGCTATATGAAGCTCTCGTGGTTAAGCACAAGTGAGGCACACACAAACAAGCCAAGCATATAATATGAATGAGCAATATGAAATGATGCAATGGCACAATATAAAGAGAGAGAGTAAGAGTCAATGGATCAAGCGCAAACAACAAGATGTGTTTCGAGGTTCGAGCACCCAGCTCTACGTCCCCGCCTTCACCCAGAAGGATTTCCAATCCACTAACTTGTCCACACAGGACTCCCACACAGGGAACCTCCACCGAGGATTTGGGGCAACTACAACCGGGAGTACACAACTCCTCTCTCAATCAATACAACCTCTCACTAGAGGCAACACAAACACCACCTCACACAAGAGGGGTAGGCACTTAGCCAAACAACCACAATCCACCTCTTCACTAAGAGGGATACACAACCAATCTCCACCTCTCATTAGAGGGAGCTAAACACAATCTCCACCTCTCACTAGAGGGAGCCAATCACCACTCCAAATCAACCTCTACCCAAGAGGGATAACACAAAGTAGGAGGGTTTACAACTTGGTGATCAAAAGACCACAAACCAATTCTTTTCCACAAAAATAATGATCCTATAGAAAGGATAGAATGATATAGCTCAAGTGTGGAAAATAAAGTGTTTTGATCAAAGAAAATCACTTGGGAAAAACACCAAATAGATATATAATTTTTTGACCAAAAACCAATTCCCAAAAGACTATTTTCTTTGAAATATAAAACACTTTAAAACAAAATAGAGAATAGGAATTTGAACTCAAAACTTTTTGCTTAAAACACTAGAAGAGATCTGGAATTTTTCACTCTAAAAATCTTAGAGAAAACCTCTCTCAAATGGGGTATTTATAACCCCTAGAAAATTTTGCCCGTTGGCAGCTAACTAGGCCAGAAATGGCCTTCCGGTCGACCGGCCAACGGTCAAAAAACTGACCGTTGAGCCTTCCGGTCGACCGGGCGGTCGACCAGAGAGCAACAGCTCTCTGGCCGGTCGACCGCCCGGTCGACCGGGGCAACCCGAGAGTGGGTTGCCTTCAGTCGGTCGACCGCGCGGTCGACCGGCCCAAGGGGCTGGCTGCGTGCACGTTTGTGTGCACGTCCGGTCGACCGGCTCCTGATCCAGTCGACCGTGCGGTCGACCGCCAGAGCCTGGCAGAAAATATTAAGGGACTGAAAAACTAGGTTTTTAATTCTCAAATAAATCCCATAAAATCTCTAAAAATCCACAAAAATAAGTTCAATATAATACATTGATATACAAACATGTGTGAAAAATTTCAACACAAATTTCAAACATTTTGAACCATTTTTGTGACTTACAAATTTTGCCGAAAACCAAAAACTGTATTTTCTAAAACTTGGATTTTTCAAATGAAAATACGTTTTGTCCAAAACTCATCCAAATACAAAAATATGATATTTAAACAACTTTTAGGCATGTTGTATATGGATATAATCCAATATACATGAAAGATATATATATCATTGTTTTTGACTTTTTAATCCGAAAATAGGTTTTGTTAAACACAAAACTCCAAACACATGAATAGGCATATCAAAGTAAGTTTGTCTAAGATATGAAGTATACATGTATATAGAACATATCTAATATACATTAAACAATGTAAACTTGTATTGATGCTATCTATTCATGAAAACCAAGATCGGTTAAACCAAAACCGAAAACCGAAACATGAAACTTAAACAAGTGTGTGTGTTGTGAACTTGAGCATACCACACTATCTAATCTTTACACATGGATCTAAAACATAAACTAAATGATGTACCAAGGTCTTCTTGACAAATTTCATCTTCAAGCCAACTCGATCCAAGCCGTGATCTACCGAGCTTGACTCCAACGAGTGCTATATATGATCTTGTCGCTCGGGCTCTTGAATCACCATGTGAATAGCTCCAAAACACCTTTGTTGAAGCTAGTCACCTACTAATATCTTGATTAGAGATCTGAAACTAAACATCACAAGATTATTAGTAAACATAACTACATGAGTTAATCATCATCAAAACTAGAGTGGAAGGCCTCTGGGCCAACAATCTCCCCCTTTTTGATGATGACAAAACTCATGGAGTTTTATATACATGGATTAATGTTAAGCTTCAAGGA
Source organism: Agave tequilana (assembly GCA_038442645.1). Lineage (NCBI taxonomy): Eukaryota > Viridiplantae > Streptophyta > Magnoliopsida > Asparagales > Asparagaceae > Agave > Agave tequilana. The sequence goes on along the minus strand of JAVJIF010004954.1, from coordinate 158,568 downwards.
AGCTCCCCCTTAACTCATGCATAGTAATAAACAATAAAAATATGCAATGAATATTAAACATGACAATGCATAAATATGCATAAAACGAGCTTTTGATACCAAATACAAAAACATGCTCTTGATACGAAACATGAAATGCATCAACATGCATAAAACAAGCTCTTAATACCAAAATAAATTATTTCTTCTTTTCATAAACATGTTCTTTAATAATGCTCTTGATACCAATAAAAAACAAACTATGTTTCAATAAAAAAAAATTATGTTTCTAGATACTAGTAATCATATCAACAAAACATAAAACAAACACTCTTGATACCAATATTTGATAATATAAACACATGCATAACATAAAACATGCATATAACTCAAATACTTCTCCCCCTTTTTGTCAATCATTAACAAAGGGGTGAAATCAAAACCAACATGATACCAATTAAAAATATATCAATGTAAGTGCATCATGATACCAATTGAAAGTGAACATATCAACAAAAATTTTAAGAAATGCCAATTGAAAGTAAATGAGGCATTGAAAACAAATCTTAAAGAAACCATTTAAAATTTTGATACCAAAATGAAAGATATGTAGATAATCTTGATTACCAATTCTTTCTTGATACCAATTGAAAGTAAACAAATAAACATCTTGATACCAATTGTAAGTATTTTTCATTTTGAGTATATGATACCAAAAATAATCAATATTATCATAAAGTGTGGGAGTGAAATACCAAAGGTAAACAAAATACCAATTGAAAGATAAAATACAAATTTTCTCTCCCTTTATGAAATACCAAATAAAATGATGCATAAGCTTTATTAAAATGTGAATTGAGATACCAATTGAAAATAAAGTCTTAAATCAAGCTTAGCATAAACTTTGTGCTTAACAATATAGAGATATAATAAGCACAATTAAAACATATATGAGTATACAAAGAGAATATCAATATTGATACCAATTGAAAAGATCCAATAATACCAATTGAAACAATAATAAGATCAAGTGTATAACTCATATTACCTACCACCCATTTCATGCACATGTTTAAAAGGATTTTCAATAAAGAGCATACAAGGCATGGTCGCCCAACCCTTTGTTGGGTAGGGGTTTTCAAAAATAGGTTTGAAAATAAAATGTGTTTGAAAACTCTACCATATTGAAGAATACGAACTAGTTATATGAAAAATTTGTAAACTAGTATGAAATCCTTCAAGCAAGGAATAAATCAAAATTATATTTCATGAAAAACATGTAGATCACATGATCATCAAACACTCAAAATCTATATAGCCCATATCATACTCATGAAAAACAAAATCATGAGAAACCAATAAGTAAAGTGAGTGTACAAGATATATGTGAAGCACGTTATCATGAAACTAGTCAAATAAGCTCAATTAGGAAATTCCTTAAACATGAAACATAAGAAAATCATCAAAACGATTTAATCTTCAAGGCATATGTATGTCATGTACAAACTAAGGTATACATACATATCCAAATATAAACGAGTCCACAAATGTATATGTATGAAGGCAAGTGGCTCAAGGATGTATATGTATAGCTAATAGTTTAGACAAGATGGACATATACATGAAGCTAAACATGAAAAACATGTATAAAAATAGGAATACAAGTCAGATGCATGAATCATCAAAACTAGACTATACTGGTACATCTAATGGGAACAAATAAGCATTCAAGCACAAACATATAATAATCTATTTGTGGCTCATTACATGTACAAGTATATATCCTAGTTTTAATGAAAACTAATATTCAAACGAGTAATCAAATCATGAAGCATAGAAATCAAAACAAAAATCATAAACATACATATGATCATTATGTATATGCACATGCATTAGATCTAGGACATACACATTAGTTAGATCTAGGACATACACATTAGTTAAAATAAAGTGAGATCACTAAATATAAATCCATATAAACATGGGTGTCTCAAATACTAATCATGTATATCACTAATCTAAATATCATGGCATATAACATACTAATCATGAAACATCAAAACATGCTAAAAATGAGTAATATGAAAGGCATGTAAATAAAATAGGAGTTAGAGATTGTTACCAAAACCTATGAGGGCAACTCTCCAAGTCTCCAAAACAAGGTGGTCCTCCCACCAAACTCCCCTTGAAAGTGATGCATCCAAAATGTCCTCTTTAAGCTCAGAACGCATCCACCTCAAGGTACCATCGCTCTCACGTCATGCGAGAGGCCACACCTACATCAAATACAATAGGGGTGGTTTTTGGTACCCACACTCTTTTGGGTCCATGGGGGTTAGTTCCTTTCCTAACCCAAACAAATTTAGTTGCTAAATTAGAATCATGTATCCTATCATAACAAATTTAGCAAGGTGGCCCTTACGTCCACAATGTGTACATATGTACACATGAGCATACATTGTGTTGTGTACATGAACGTGCGGAGCATGTGTATGCCGTGGTTTGTGTGCATGCAAAGATAGAATTTGTTTCTTGCGAAATATGGATTCCAAACGTGTATGGTTCTTGGCACAATGGCTCAAAGTGGAGCCCAAACAATCCATATTCTTCTTTAACAAGTTTATATCATTTTCATTTATAGAAGAAGTGGAGCATGCAAAAGGTGAGCTAGAATGTGAAGCTACACTAGCATGGCAAACATGAGAATCCAAATCATTTTGCAAAGAAATATTTTTCTTTAAACAATCTTTTAATTCTTGTGAAATCAAATTTATTTTATTTTTTAAAGAATTATTTTCTTTTAATACAAAATCAAATTTTGAAGTTAAATCCTCATTTTTCTTCAAAATATATTCACAATCATTTTTACTTTTCAAAATTTTGTTTTCATTTAGTGCAAGATCAAGTTGGGATTTAAGCGAGTCACTTTCACTTAAAATCTCATCCTTTTCTTGCAAAACAATTTCAAGTCTAGAAGATAAATTTTTGTTTTCTTCTTTTAAACCAAGACTTTCCTTTTTCAAAAGTTTGTATTTTGAAATCAAATTTTCACAATTTTTAGCAAGTTCATCATTCATGGCTTGTGCCTCTAAACACTCATTGCAATATGAACTAGAACTAGCATCTAGTTGAGTGTCCGAGTGTACCTCAAGGGAGTCATTCCCTTGGACCATGAAGCAACGTTCGTCGGACTCGTCTCTCCTAGATCTCCTCATCTTATCGATAATCTTTGGTAGCTCGGGAGAAGTCAAAATGCTCCATACTGCAAAAGCGAACTCATAGTGAGAAAACACATGTAAATATTCTTTATGAAGAGATGCTCTAAGTGCCTTTAGGGCTATTGCATTGGCCTCTATATGCTTGCTATCATTAAGGTAGGATTCCTTGGTAATGGCAAGGTAAACATGCAAGCCTAGGGTTTTTAAATGACAACTCATTAGAACCTTCCATATATCAAGTCTAGAGAAATCAAACATGGGAGGGCTATCCATGAGTGCAAACTATATGTGTGCAAATGCAAATGCAAATGTAGATTAGTAAAACCAAGATCACACTCCTAGGTGGTTAAACCTAATATCAGGAGCGTAGGTTCTGATACCAATTGAAAGTACGCCTAGAGGGGGGGTGAATAGGTGTACTGCTAATCTAATGAACTAAATGCGGAAATTAAAACTAAATGCAACTACACTTAATGCAACCAACGAGTGTAGCCGAATTCCCGGTGAAGGGCTCTGGACTAACTCCTCTTGATTCCTCTGAATAAGAGTTGAGGCGCTATATGAAGCTCTCGTGGTTAAGCACAAGTGAGGCACACACAAACAAGCCAAGCATATAATATGAATGAGCAATATGAAATGATGCAATGACACAATATAAAGAGAGAGAGAGAGTAAGAGTCAATGGATCAAGCGCAAACAACAAGATGTGTTTCGAGGTTCGAGCACCCAGCTCTACGTCCCCGCCTTCACCCAGAAGGATTTTCAATCCACTAACTTGTCCACACAGGGAACGTCCACCGAGGATTTGGGACAACTACAACTGGGAGTACACAACTCCTCTCTCAACCAATACAACCTCTCACTAGAGGCAACACAAACACCACCTCACACAAGAGGGGTAGGCACTTAGCCAAACAACCACAATCCACCTCTTCACTAAGAGGGATACACAACCAATCTCCACCTCTCACTAGAGGGAGCTAAACACAATCTCCACCTCTCACTAGAGGGAGCCAATCACCACTCCAAAATCAACCTCTACCCAAGAGGGATAACACAAAGTAGGAGGGTTTACAACTTGGTGATCAAAAGACCACAAACCAATTCTTTTCCACAAAAATAATGATCCTATAGAAAGGATAGAATGATATAGCTCAAGTGTGAAAAATAAAGTATTTTGATCAAAGAAAATCACTTGGGAAAAACACCAAATAGATATAGAATTTTTTGGCCAAAAACCAATTCCCAAAAGACTATTTTCTTTGAAATATAAAACACTTTAAAACAAAATAGAGAATAGGAATTTGAACTCAAAACTTTTTGCTTAAAACACTAGAAGAGATCTGGAATTTTTCACTCTAAAAATCTTAGAGAAAACCTCTCTCAAATGGGGTATTTATAACCCCTAGAAAATTTTGCCCGTTGGCAGCTGACTAGGCCAGAAATGGCCTTCCGGTCGACGGCCGGTCGACCGGCCAACGATCAAAAAATTGACCGTTGAGCCTTCCGGTCGACCGCCGGTCGACCGGGCCCTGAACCAGAGAGCAACGACTCTCTGGCCGGTCGACTGCCCGGTCGACTGGGGCAACCCGAGAGTGGGTTGCCTTCAGTCGGTCGACCGCGCGGTCTACGTTTGTGTGCACGTTCGGTCGATCGCTCCGGTCGACCGGCTCCTGGTCCAGTCGACCGTGCGGTCGACCGCCAGAGCCTGGCAGAAAATATTAAGGGACTGAAAAACTGGGTTTTTAATTCTCAAATAAATCCCATAAAATCTCTAAAAATCTACAAAAATAAGTTCAGTATAATACATTGATATACAAACATGTGTGAAAAATTTCAACACAAATTTCAAACATTTTGAACCATTTTTGTGACTTACAAATTTTGCCGAAAACCAAAAACTGTATTTTCTAAAACTTGGATTTTTCAAATGAAAATACATTTTGTCCAAAACTCATCCAAATACAAAAACATGATATTTAAACAACTTTTAGGCATGTTATATATGGATATAATCCAATATACATGAAAGATATATATATCATTGTTTTTGACTTTTTAATCCGAAAATAGGTTTTGTTAAACACAAAACTCCAAACACATGAATAGGCATATCAAAGTAAGTTTGTCTAAGATATGAAGCATACATGTATATAGAACATATCTAACATACATTAAACAATGTAAACTTGTATTGATGCTATCTATTCATGAAAACCAAGATCGGTTAAACCAAAACCGAAAACCGAAACATGAAACTTAAACAAGTGTGTGTGTTGTGAACTTGAGCATACCACACTATCTAATATTTACACATGGATCTAAAACATAAAATAAACTATGTACCGAGGTCTTCTTGACGAACTCCGTCTTCAAGCCAACTCGATCCAAACCGTGATCCACCGAGCTTGACTCCAACGAGTGCTATATATGATCTTGTCGCTCGGGCTCTTGAATCACCATGTGAATAGCTCCAAAACACCTTTGTTGAAGCTAGTCACCTACTAATATCTTGATTAGAGATCTGAAATTACACATCACAAGATTATTAGTAAACATAACTACATGAGTTAATCATCATCAAAACTAGAGTGGAAGGCCTCTGGGCCAACAGTGCATTTATCATAATGATCATATGAGTTTTGTTTTAAGTTTTGCACTTCATGATTTGATTACATGTTTAGATATTAGCTTTCATTAAAACTTGAGTATATACTTGTACAACTAGTGAGCCACAAATATTTATTATATGTTTGTGCCTAAATGCTCATTTGTACCCATTAGATGTTCTAGTATAGCCTAGTTTTGATGATTCATGCATTTTTACTTGTATTCTCTATTTTTGTGCATGTTTTCATGTTTGTGTTTAAACTTCATGTATATGTCTATTTTGTCTAAACTAATAGTTATACATATACGTCATTGAACCACTTGCCTTCATGCATATATTTTTATGGACTCGTTCATGTTTGGATATGTATGTATACTCTAGTTTGTACAAATCATACATATGTCTTGAAGTTGTATTATTGAAAATTAAATTTTAATGATTTTCGTGTTTTATTTATAAAGGAATTTCACATTGAGCTTATTGCCTATTTTCATGACTTTGTCTTTCACATTATACTTATACACTCACATCATTCTTGTTTACTTATGATTTGTTTTCTTGAGACAATATGTGCTTATAGACCTTTGAGCATTTGATGATTATGTGATTTTTATGTTTTATGGAATATATTCTTGTTTTATTCCTTACTTGAAGGATTTCGTACTAGTTTACAAGTTTCTTATAAAACTAGTTCATATTCTTCATTATGGTAGAGTTTTCAAACGTGTTATAATTATTTTCAAACTTATTTTTGAAAATCCTACCCATCCAAGGGCGATTGGTTGGGCGACCATGCCTTGTATGCTCATCATTGAAAATCTATTTGAACATGTGCATGAAATGGGTGGTAGGAAGTATGAGTTATACACTTGTTCCTTATTGTGTTTTCAATTGGTATCACAATTGACATTTATCTTGTATACTCATATTTGTTTCTATATATGTATACTTTAAATTCATATAGTATCAATCTCGATTGATATTTACTCTTTCATACATATATATGTGTTTTGATTGTGCTTATTATATCTTTATATCTTAAAGCACAAACCATGTCATGCTAAGCTTGATTTTATCCTTAATGACAATTATTTTAAATTGGTATCCTATACAAGCTTATGCATCATTTTCATTGGTAGTTTCATAAAGGGGAAGAAAATTCATGTTTTATCTTTTAATCGGTTTTGATTTACAATTAGTGTTTTACTCCCAAGCTTTATGTTGAAAAATGATTGAAAAATGATATTGTTTTTTTAATTTGGTATCATACGCTCCTAATGAAAATTATTTTCAATTGATATATGTTTCAATTTTCAATATTGGTATCAAAAATATTAAATTGACATTTTCTCTATTTGGTATCTTTATTGCAAAATGAGTTTAGTGTTTAACCATAAAGATTGGCTTATGTTTTCAAATTGGAATCAAAAGTGTAAAATATTTTCAATTGGTACTAATTTTTTTCTTTGATATCAAGATTGCCTATATATATTTATATCTTTTAATTGATATCAAAATTTTGTTGGTTATCTTCAAAATGTTTTGTTTACTTTCAATTGGTTATCTTCAAAATGTTTATGTTTATGTTTTGTTTATTTTCAATTGGTATCATAAATTAGTATCATGATGTTTATGTATACCTACATACTAAATTGATATATTTTTCAATTGGGTATCATAAAGTTTTGATTTAAGCATAAAGAGAAAAAGGGAAGAGATATTTTGGATTTATGCATCTTATTCATGCCCTTTATTGTTTTATGCTTGTACCCCTTTGTTGATTTTTGTTTCTGACAAAAAGGGGGAGAACATTATTTTTTGTTTACTTTAACCCCTTTGTTGATGATTGACAAAAAGAGGGAGAAGTATTTTAGTATATATGCATGTTTATTTATGCATGGTTATATAAGTTTATTTCAAAGTTTATATCAAAAGCATTTGTTTTGTGTTTTGTTGATATTGGTATCAAGAGCATATTTGATATTATTTTTTTGGTATCAAGAGTTCTTATTGGAGTTTTTATTGATATCTATCAAGAGCAACATTTTTTAAGAACATGTTTATTTTAAAATTTGGTATCAAGAGCATGTTTATTTCATTGGTATAAAAGATCATGTCCTTTATTATCATGCTTGTTTAAATTTGTTTATAGCATTCTTGACATATCCTTATTGTTTATTGCTATGCATGAGTTAAGGGGGAGCTTCTTTGAAGCTTAACTTTAATCCATGCATATATAACTCTATGAGTTTTGTCATCATCAAAAAGGGGGAGATTGTTAGCCCAGAGGCCCTTCACTCTAGTTTTGATGATGATTTACTCATGTAGTTATAATTTACTAATGATCTTGTGATATTTAGTTTCAGATATTTAACCAAGATATTAGTTGGTGATTAGCTTCAACAAAGGTGTTTTGGAGCTTTCACATGGTGATTCAAGAGTCGAGCGTCAAGTTCACATCTAGCACTCGGTTGGAGTCAAGCTCGTTGGATTGCGTTTGGATCGAGTCAACTTGGAGACAGCGTTCTACAAGAAGGCTTCGGTTTGTTTTAGTTAAGATTTTGTTTAGATCACGTGTTAAAGATTAGATAGTATTGATATGCTCAAGTTCACAATACACATACAAGTTTCATGTTTTGATTTTTCGGTTTAACCGATCTTGGTTTTCATGAATAGATAGAATCAAAACAAGTTTCCATGATTTAATGTATATTAGATTTGATCTATATACGTATATGCTTCATCTATTTAGAAAAACTTATTTTGATAGGCTATTCATGTGTTTGAAATTTTGTATTTAAACAAAACTTATTTTTGGATTTAATATCAAAAACATAGATATAAATCTCTATATGTATATTGGATTCTATCCATATACAATATGCTTCAAAGTTGTTTCAATATCATGTTTTTGTATTTACAAGTGTTTTGGAAAAATCGGATTTCCATTCCAAAAATTCAAGTTTCGGAAAATACAGTTTTTGGTTTAAGGCAAATTTTCAACAACACAAAAATGGTTCAAATAGTTTGAAATATGTGTTGAATTTTTATCACGCATGTTTGTACTTCAAAGATAATACAAGAACTAATTTTTGTGGAATTTTTGTGTTTTTTATGGGATTTAATTAAAGATAAAAACTCAAGTTTTTAAGATCTATAATGGCTGGACTGGCTGACTGCCGTCGACCGGACCGGTCGACCGTAGCAGTGGTCGGTCGACCGACGTGCACAGGACGTGCACGCAACCAGGATGGTGGGCCAGTCGATCGGTCGGTCGACCGCTAGAGAGCCTCTGCTCTCTGAAAAAGGCCCCGGTCGACCGACCCGGTCGACCGACAGAGAGCTCTATTCTCTGTATCCAGCTTCGGTCGACCGGCGGTCGACCGGCCAGAGAGCCGTTGCTTTCTGGATCCAGTCCCGATCGACCGGGCGGTCGACCGGTAGGCTCAACGGTCAAAAACTTGACCGTTGGCCGGACGACCGGAAGGGCAAAAATGCCCTTGGCTGCTGCCAACGGGCAGATTTCATATGGGGCTATAAATACCCCATTTGAGTTGGTGTTTCAACAAGAATTTCAAGAGCTAAAATTTTCATCTTCTCAAGTGTTTTAATACAAGTTTTTAAAAGAGTTTTAAGAGCCAAAAGATTTATCTTTTATTTGTTTTCAAGGGTTGAAAAAATCAAAGAAAAATAGAGATTTGGGATATTTATTTTGTTCTTCATTTCTATCAAATACTAGTTATTTTCCCAAGTATTTTTCTTTGTGATTTGATTCCCAACACCTTGATTTCTCACACTTGAGCTTATATTCTATCCTATCTATAGGATATTTTATTTTTGTGGGAAAATTAGTTTGTGGTTGAAAGAAACCACCAAGTTGTAAACCCTCCTTGATTTGTGATATCCCTTTAGTGAGAAGTGATAATATTGGTATCCCTCTTGTATAGAGGTGATTGTGGAGGTTATGTTAGAATCCCTCAAGTATGAGGTGATCTTTGTTTGGCTATGTGCCTATCCCTCTAAGTGTAGAGGTGATTTGTTTTGTGCCTTGCCTCTAGTGAGAGGTTGTATTGTCACAGAGAGGAGTTGTGTACTCCCAATTATATTTACCCAAATCCTCAGTGGAGGCTCCCTGTGTGGGAAGTCTTGTGTGGACGAGTTAGTGGAAATCCTTCTATGTGAAGGCGGGGACGTAGAGCTGTGTGCTCGAACCTCGAAACATATCTCGGTGTTTGCGTTTGATCCACTTTCTCTAACTTTCTCTTATATTGTGCATTGATTCATATTGTCATATCATATACATGCTTGGTTTGTTTGTGTGCCTCACTTGTGTTCAACCAAGAGAGCTTTACATAGCTCCTCAACTCTTATTTAGAGGAATTTAGAGGAGATAGTCCAGAGCCCTTCACTGGGAATTCGGCTACACTCTTTGGTTACACTAAGTGTGTTACATTAGTTTTTTAATTTCGCATCATTTGTCATTAGATTAGCCTTACACCTATTCACCCCCTCTAGGTGTACTTTCAGGAACTCCATGCAATTGAACTATTTTTCTCATGTACTTGTCTGCCAGAAGCTCTGTAATTGTCCCACTCTGAATGATATGAAGTGTGCCGATTTAGTGACACGGTCAACAACTACCCATACTGCATTGTTTCCCTTTGGACTGCGGGGTAGTGCGGTGATAAAATCTATTGTAACATACTCTCACTTCCATTCTGGTATTGGCAAAAGCTGAAGTAATCTGGCTGGTCTCTGGTTTTCAGCTTCGTTTGCTGACACACTAAACACTTCACCACATATTCCACTAGAAATGCTGCTTCAGATCCTAATACATTTTTGTTCCTCCTCGGCATATAGAGTAAGCTGAGTTGTAAGCCTCAGCTAAGTCTTCTGTCGAATCTCCCCCTGAGGCACAAAAATTCTGTTTCCGAAATAGAGTGCACCTTCAGTATGTATGCAGACATCTGACCTCAGCCCCGCTTCTACTTGCTCCCTGAACTTCTTTAATCTGGGATCTTCTTTCTGTGCTTCTCTAATTTCTTCCATCAATGTCATCTAGATCTGAAATGCCATTAACTGTCCTAATTCACTGACTCTCCAAATTACCATCAAATCTAATCGCCTCATCTCCTTGAGTAACTCTTTTTGCTGAGTGAGCTGCACTACCATATTGGTTTTAGGTTTCTTACTCAGGGCATCAGGTACCACGTTAACCTTGCCAGGATGGTATTGCATATTTATATCATAATTTGTGATCGGTCGAAACCAGCACTTAAAAATGTGCATTTTGTAAAATCAGTATAATTATGTATGTGTGCTAATGTTCCCTCGATCACACAATCAAAATGCAAGTTACTATTAGATCATCAAAACCAGTTAGAGGTGAGTATAAAATAAAGTTACCATTGCAAGTTAGCTTGTTAGTGGTTAGATGTTAGAATGTTAGGATTCATCATCATGAGCCATCAATGGCTCTTGCAAGAGCAAGGCCTTGTAGAGGCTATTAGATTCATGTGGATTATTAAGTAAGTGGTTAGATGGTTAGTGATTAGTAGTTAGATTGCCATGAGAAGAAAAATTAGCTAAGCATCATGTAGAAGATGGAGAAGATTACAATAGAGAAGAAAGAAGACACCTTTAAATAGATTGTCATCATCTATTACATCAATCTCTCTCTTTCTCTCTCTGAATCTCTCAGCCCTAATGCATGATCTAAAAACAAAATTAAAATACAAAAGAAAAGAAAAGAAAAGAAAAGAAAAACACCTGCATTATACTACACTAAAAGAGAGAGAACCTAGCCTTATCGCTGATCCGCTTACGTTTCAGGTCTCTGCAGGGCTTTATATAGGCAAAAGGACTTTCTAGAAGACGAGACGAGGCCACGCTCGAAAATCGACGTGTGGCGCGTGGCTTGCCAATATTGCCATGGAAACGCGGCAATTGCAGCGTTTTCGCAGCAAAACCAGGGACTTAGGTCCCTGCTTTTGGCTAGCGACTTCGCCTTGCTTCGGAGACCTCCCAGATATTCTTAGATTCGGTTATTTATGTTCAGATTTTTTTTCAGACACCCGCCAATGTTTAGATTCAATGTATCTTCTAGAAACTCTTTACCTTGGCCTCTAAGAACTCTGGATTTAATTACTCAAAATGGGTTTAATTAAACTCTAATTACTCTTTTGCCCCTACACTCTTGATTATCTGCAAAATAGATCAAAACACTATTTAGTAACGATATCTTATCCATAAATCGATAGGAAAATATGATAAAAGTGCAAAATTATAAACTAATCACACCCCCACACTTATATTTTGCTCGTCCCAAGAAAAATTTCTATAACACAAAAATGGTTCAAAATGTTTGAAACTTGTGTTGAAATTTTTAACACAAGTTTATATATCAATGTAAAATGAGAAAACTATTTTTGTGAATTTTTTAGAAGATTTATGGGTATTTTTAGAATTAAAAAGAACATGTTTTTCTGATCAGAACTGCCTCTGCCAGGCTAGGTCGGTCGACCGGACGGTCGACCGTACCAAGTAGCCGGTCGCCCGTAGCGGTCGACCGACGTGCACGGATACGTGCACGCTGGCTGCCCCATAAGCCGGTCGACCGCATGGTCGACCGACTGAGAGCAGGTTGCTCTCGGGTTGCTCCCGGTCGACCGAGCGGTCGACCGTCCAGAGAGTGTTGCTCTCTGGTTCTGGGGACGGTCGACTGCCCGGTCGACCGGTAGCTGCCAGCGGTCAAAAAGTGACCATTGGCCGGTCGACCGACCGGTCGACCGGTAGTTCATTTTTGGCAGTTTCTGCTGCCAACGGCTATAATTTTCTGGGGGCTATAATACCCTATTGGAAAGAGGTTTTCCAAAAGATTTTTGGTGCTAATTTTTCCTGACTCTCCAATGTTTTCATAGCAATCAAAAGAAGTTTTTGGGCTTTAAATTGAACAATCTATTTGGTGTTTTTGCTAGGGTTTGGAAAATCAAAGAAAAGGGTTTTTGGGAAAAGTGTTTGATTCAACTTCTTTATCTTGGTTTCTAGTTTTTCCCAAGGATTTTCTTTGAGTTTTAATTTCCATTCCTTTGGTTTTCTCCACACTTGAGCTACATCTACTATCTTATTCTATAGGATCTTTGTGTGGGAAAAGAGATTGTTTGTGATCTTTTGATCACCAAGTTGTAAACCCTATTTTTGCTTGGCTTTGTGCCTTTCCCTCATTGTGTTGATGAGGTTGTGCAATTGGGTTGCATCCCTCAAGTTGTGAGGTGATCCTTGTGTAACTTTGTGCTTATCCCTCAAGTTGTGAGGTGATTGTTTTGGTTGGCTTGATGCTTTGCCTCTAGTGAGAGGTTGTGGTTGTAAAGAGGAGAGTTGGGTACTCCTTGTTATTGTATTACCCCAAATCCTCGGTGGAGGTTCCCTGTGTGGAAGTCCTTTGTGGACAAGCTAGTGGATTCGAAATCCTTCTGGGTGAAGGCGGGGATGTAGAGCTGGGTGCTCGAACCTCGAAACATATCTTATTGTTTGTGCTTGATCCCTTGACTCTTACTCTCTCTCTCTCTCTCTCTCTCTTTACTTTATGCCTTGCATCATTTCATATTGATCATTCATATTTATATGCTTGGCTAGCTACCTTGTGTGTAATTGCAATTAGTTTTTAAATTCCGCATTAAGTTCATTAGATTAGCATTATCACCTATTCACCCCCCTCTAGGTGATTTCAATTGGTATCAGAGCCTACGCTCCTGATATTTAGGTTTAACCGCCTAAGAGTGAGATCTTGGTTTGCTAATCTTCATTTGTATTTTTCATTTGCACACATTTAGTTTGCACTCATGGATAGCCCTCCTATGTTTGATTTTTCTAGACATGATTTTTGGAAGGCCAAGATGAGTAGTCATTTGAAAGCCTTAGGATCTAAAGTTTACCAAGTCATTACCAAGGAATCCTACCCCAATGATAGCAAGCATAATAAGGCCAATGCACTTGCACTTAAAACACTTAGAGCATCTCTTAATGAAGATCTTTTACATGTGTTTGCTCATTATGATTCGGCTTTTGCAGTTTGGAGCATATTGACTTCTCCCGAGCTACCAAGGATTATCAACAAGTTGAGAAGATCTAGGAGAGACAAGTCCGACGAGCATTGCCTCATGGTCCAAGGGAAAGACTCCCTTGAGGTACAATTGGATTCTCAACTAGATGATAGCTCTATCTCATATTGCTATGGATGTTTAGAAGTTCAAAACTTAAATGTTGAACTTGCTTCAAAGCTTGAAAATTTTTTGCAAAATATGACCTTTTGAAAAAGAAGCATTTTGATTTAAAAGAATAAATGAAGGATTTGTGTTCTAGTTTTGAAGTGATTTTGCAAGAGAAGGAAGAGATTACTAGTGAACGTGACTCACTTAAATCTCAACTTGACCTTGTCCTAAAGGAAAATGAATTTTTGAAAAGCAAAAATGATTGTGATGATGTTGTAAAAAACAATGAGGTTTTATCTTCTAAATTAGATTTTGTTTTAAAAGATAACCTTTCATTGAAAAATGAAATTGATTTCATTACAAAAGAATTGGATTTTATTTTAAAGAAAAATGAATCTTTGAAAATTGAATTGTCTTCACATGTTTGCCATGCTAGTGTAGCTTCACCTAGCACATCTTTTGCATGCTCCACTTTATCTTCTAGTATTGAAAATGACATAAATGTTTTGAAGAAAAGTGTAGATTGTTTGGGCTCCACTTTGAGCCAATGTAATTTAAATCATACACGCTTGGAAACCTTGGTTCGTAATAAACAAGTTCCATCTTTGCATGCACACCATACACGGCATACACATGCTCATCACGATCACAATCTTCACACTATGTATGCTCATGTGTACACGTGTACACATTGTGGTCGAAAAGGCCATCTTGCTAGATTTTGCTATGATCGTTTATATGATGAAAATTTAGCATGTAATCTTGTTTGGGTTAGGAAAGGTATTAACCCCTATGGACCCAAAAGAAAATGGGTACCAAAGACCACCCCTACGGTTTTTGATGTAGGTGTGGGCTCTCGCATCACTTGAGAGTGATGGTGCCTTGGAGTGGATGCGTTCCGAGCTTAAAGAAAATAATTTAGATGCATCACTTTCAAGGGGAGTTTGGTGGGAGGACCACCTTGGTTTGGAGAGCTAGAGAGGTGCCTTCATCAGTTTTGGTATCAATCTCTAACTTCCGTTTATGTTTGCATGCTTATTATGACTTTCATTTGTAGCATGTCATGTTTTAAAGCTCATTATGATTATGCCATGTGATTTAGATTAGTGATATACATATTTAGTTATTAGAGACACCCATGTTTAAAATGGACTTATCTTTGTACTCTTACTTTGTTTTAAACTAATATGTATGCCCTAGATCTAATGCATATGCGTATACATAATGACCATATATACGTTTATGATTTTTGTTTTTGATGCCTCATGTTTTGAATATACGTTTAGATGTTAGTTTTTATTAAGAGTAGGATTTATACTTGTACATATAGTGGGCCACACATAAATCTTTATATATGTTTGTGCTTGAATGCTTATTTGTACCCATTAGATGTGCTAGTATAGTCTAGTTTTGATGATTCATGCATTCTAACTTGTATTCCCCATTTTGGATATGTTTTATGATCTTGTGTTTTCACTTCATGTATACGTCTATTTTGCCAAACTTTAAGATATACATGTATACCCCTTGAGTCATTTGCTTTTCATGTAAATCTTTATATATAGACTCAATTGTGTTTAGGGATATGTATGTATACTTTTTGTGTTGACAAAACATACATATGCCTTGAAGTATAATTTGTTTTATTGAAAAATTTTAGATTTTCATGTTTCATGTTTAAAGGAATTTAAATTGAGCTTAATTGAATATTTTCATGATGATATGTGTCACATAACACTTGTTCACTCACTGTATTAGGTTTCCATTGATTTTGTTTTCACGAGTATGATATGGGCTTTATGGATTTTGAGTGTTTAGTGATCATGTGAATTACATGTGTTTCATGAAAAAAAAATTTTGTCTTGTTCCTTACTTGAAGGATTTCGTACTAGTTAACAAATTTTTCCATAACTAGTTCGTGTTCTTCGCTTTGGTAGAGTTTTTCAAACAAACTATATTTTCAAACTTATTTTTTTGAAAACCCTACCTTCTAAGGGTGGTTGGTTGGGAGACCATGCTCATGTATGCTTTATAGTGAAAATCTTTTTAAACTTGAACATGAATGGGAGGATAGGTTATATGAGATATACATTTGATATTATTGTTGTTTCAATTGGTATCATTGGATTCTTTCAATTGGTATCAATATTGACATTTTTGTATACTCATATATTTTTTTTGTATATGTATGCTTGCACTTCAAAGAGTATCAATTTCAATTGGTATCTATTTATCATACATATATATGTTTTTATTTGTGCTTATTATATTCATATATCTTAGAGCACAAATTTTGATCATGATAAAGCTTGTTTTATAATGACTATCTTGTTTCAATTGACTAGTTTTCAATTGGTATCCATATACAAGCTTATTCATTGTTTCATTTGGTATTTCATAAAGGGGGAGAAAACTTGTATTTCATCTTTCAATTGGTATTTGATTTCCACTCCCTTACTTTATGATTGAAAATTTCAATTTGGTATTATATGTTCAAAATGAAAAATATTTACAATTGGTATCAAAATTTTTGTTTAGAAATTCAAAATTTGTTATGTTTTATTTCAATTGGTATCAAGATTTTATGTGTTTTTCTTAAAATTGGTATCAATGTTTTTAATGTTTCCTTTCAATTGGTATCAAGATGCTCTATTTTGACATATTTTAATTGATATCTTAATTGATTGTCACCCCTTATTTACATCATTTGTGTTTTAGACAAAAGGGGGAGAACATTGTTTTATTGCTTTTAACCCCTTTATTGTTTCTTTGTTTCGAACAAAAAGGGGGAGAAGAATGTTTTTATTTTTACTTGGACCCCTTTGTTGATGATTGACAAAAAGGGGGAGAAGTATTTGAGTTTATATGCATGTTTTGTTTTATTTATTAGTTTGTCGTTTAATTGTTTAAGTGGTATCAAGAGCATTATTTAAGAACATGTTTTTATTGGTATCAAGAGAACGTTTTATGCATGATGCATTTCATATGTCTGGTATCTGTACGCGTCTTGGAAAAGGAGGATTCAATTGCAAAATTCTTTTGATTGGATAGAAGATTACAACTGATCAGTATTCCGATTACAAGGGAGGGAGGATGTTGAATCTTGAATCCTCCCTTTATTTAAGGCTGGGTTCTTCAAGTGGCGGTGGAGAGTGAATCTTGTTCTCCGTTGACCGGGTGACCATCGAGACCTTCCAGGGATCTCCTCTTCGGATGGTAGATGGAGTAACTCAGCTCTGTCTACCAAAACTCTCAAAGAGAAGATAGGCAAAGAGCAACTTGAACACAGCAAGTTTTCTGAAGGGTTTAACTCTCTCTCATTTCTCTTAGAAATCCTCTGACCGAAAATTCCCCCTCTTCTTCATAGCGACGGGGCTATTTATAGGGGTTTCAGGGGCGTACGTGCCTCCTAAAAACACTCCATAATGGGGGCTAACTTTCCCCGTTATGTGGGCCGTGATTGGCCCCGAAACCGGGACAGTTACAACTGAGACGCGGGTGTCAACCCAGGCGCCTTGGAGCTGCTGAGACGCGGGTTTCGACCCACGCGCCTTGGTGCGGCTGAGACGCGGGTTTCGACCCTCGCGCCTTGGTGCGGCTGAGACGCGGGTTTCGACCCTCGCGCCTTGGTGCGGCTGAGGCGCGGCTGTCGAGCCTCGCGCCTTGCGGCTGAGGTGTTGGCTGAGACGCGGCCAAAATTAGCTTTGCGTCTAGAACTTGGAATTCTGCTTTTTAATGGCTTGTCTTTTAGTGATTTTTAGACAGCCTACAGAACCCCCTCCAAAGTTTTCGACATTCCGCATTTAAGTGGGACGGATTTCGAAATACTTTGGACTCTATCTGAGCTCACCCTTGTAACTGGACTGTCAATGCTCCGGGTTTGATCTTATCTGGAGTATGGTCTTCGTGAGTGTACTGTGGAACTCTTTGAAGCCACCAAAGTTGATCGTGTTGAGTGTCTAGATGCACAGTCTAAACCTCCCCTATTGCTTTAAGTCTGTCGTGGGTGCACTTTAAAGTCAGGAGTGGACGGTCGTCTGCTTGTGCCAGTGTACTGTTGAACTGATTTGTAGAAGCAAGGACTGAACGCCAGCGCTTTTGGGACACAGGGATAGTACTGCTTTAAAGACGCGACTGATATTCCACAAGGCAGACGCGATGCTAGGCCGGATTGGAAGGATGCGAACTTTGGAGGGACGCATCTTTTTTGAGTAAAGACGCGACTTTCTGGACTCAACTATGGCCGTGCTGAAGGGATGCGTCCATTGAAGAGGCGCGGCTGTTGGGTGCGAATCTGTGCCATGCCATGAGTGCACTGCCACGTGTCCTGTGGAACCGACGGGACATTTGCTTTTTGGCGTGCGAACTTCACGCTGTATTAAATGCGCTGTCCACGCGTCAAAAGACGATTCGCCGTTGAGTCAATAGAGCCAAGCGCCGCGTA
This sequence comes from Agave tequilana, assembly GCA_038442645.1. Taxonomy (NCBI): domain Eukaryota; kingdom Viridiplantae; phylum Streptophyta; class Magnoliopsida; order Asparagales; family Asparagaceae; genus Agave; species Agave tequilana. Next base: position 140,106 of record JAVJIF010004954.1, on the reverse strand, counting down.
TCTTTGCGAATCGCTGTGCCTATAAATGGCAACAGTCATTGAGAGAGTCATCATTAGTCTCTCTTTCGTCTTCGGGTGCATTTTGCTAGGGTTTTGAGAAAAGGATTTCCTTTGTTCTCTTCTCTTCCGTCTAGCATTAGATTCTTGATTCGCAATGGCACCCAAGGCCAAGCGAACTGCTTCATCATCGAAGGCGGTCGTCACTGAGGCCCAAAGGGGTGGTTCCTCCATGCAGGAAGCCCCTATCTCAGGTATAACGCCATCAGACTTGATCTTCGCCATTAGAGGGGTTTATGGGGTTCTTATAACCCTAAAAATCCCTTCTTTGAAGGAGAACCGCCAACGTGGATTCGAAACCGTGCTTGGTTATCGGACGCGGTCTTTGAGTTAACAAACAAGGCGCGGGTTTGATGACCCTACCGCTTTTATCCGCTTGAGGGTGTACTTGTTTGTTGAACATAGGGTGCCAGTAAGCCTTGCGTTCCGGAGTCATCACTTAGAATGTTTCTAATTGTGAAAGATTCAGACGTAGACTTGATTCTTGCGTTCTGTGACATCAGACGCTAGTTTTTATGAATCTTGCACCGAGTCCAAGTACTTAGAGATTTTTCATAAGTCTTGGATTCTGAAAAACGCAGACTCCCTGCTGGCCTCACAGTCCTCAGGTCTAGACGCGGATCCTCAGGTCTGGACGCGGGTTTTGATAATTTCTGCGTCCAGTATCTCTTCTACGTCTGAATCATAGACACTTAACGTCTTCGTTTAGGTTTCTGATTAGATTTCTGATCAAGTGTCGTTTTCTTCTGCAGTGCGACACTCTTCCAGCCCACTCTCCAAGAGGCGCCACTTCGGGCACATAGGTGGTGATGACCGTGATTTAACCTTTGTGCTGCAAAGGACTGCTCCTGTGACTGTCGACAAGTCGAAGGAGCGAAGGGAGAGGCTCTCCAACGTTGACGCGGCAACCTTTCGAGAGCTTATGACTGACGCGGCATTCACAACGAATGCTCGCGCTCCGATGGAGAAGCCTGCTTTCTTCTTTGGAGACCATATTAGCGAGGGCGGCTATTCTTTGCATGACGGAGATTATAAATAGCTCCGTCAGATAGGGGATAGAAGATTCTTTCTTCCGAACATGGAGAGGATGTACCCATTATCCTATCTCCAGCACATGTCTGTCCCTCGAAAACTGACATGGGAGCTTTCCCGACCTGTCCCTGAGGTTACTCTCGGCAACCTAGGCTCCAAGAAGGTATATCATGCTGGTCATGATAAGGAGGCTTTCGGCCTGTTTCCCGGGCTGTTGAGGACCGATCACCCAGTAGGAGAAACTCCTAAACTCGGCACCACCTTCCTCAACGCATTCATGAAAGTGGGGGTGATTTTCCAGTCGACTTCCGTTCGCCCGGGTGGATCCATTCCACTGAGAAGTATTGGTGGGGTAAGATGGTGAGCTTCGTCCTTGCCGATCTTGGAGGCCTGTTGGAGCATGTGGAATTGTACCAAGCGGTCAGGGCCGTGCAGTATGGTATTCCACCAAGTTCTCAAAACTTCTTTGGGATCCTGGAGCGTTACAATCCTCTGACGAGAACATTCTTCACTCCGGTCGGAGAGATGGGTCTTGCCCTGCACGAGTTGTACGAAGTCTCGGGCTGGTAATGGGGGACTCTCCTTATGAGGAATACGTCCCGACCACTGAGGAGCTTCATCTTTTGAAGAAGCGTCTCTTTGAGTGTACGAGACTTATTGGGAGGTGTTATGTCACTTCTACATTTGCGGCCAGATAACCTCTTGGAGGACGAGGGGAGTCAAGCAGCTGTCTTGGGTAAGCTACTTGTTTAATGGCGTCAATTAGAAAGCCCATCCAGTGACCCGACTGGCTCCCAGCTCCGACGAGGAGATTGCCGATAGGATCAAGGCTTCTGTAGACTCCTACACCACGGAGTCGAACGAGGATACTTTCGAACCTGACACGATTTTCGAAAGTTTTCATCATCAAGCCCGGACCCCTATCTCCAATCGAGCACTGTTGGCGGGCTTCTTAATGTTGTGGTTGAAGCGCTGTGTGGTGCCGACACTGGCACATGAAGTGATTGTTGCCGACGTAGTGTACCCGACGGTGCTCTTGGCTTATGGTAGGCCCATAGCCCTCCTCCCGGCCATGGCGGCCGGTATTCAAAGCGGGTTGCGGGCCTTAACTCAGAATCTATGCAAAGTAGAGAAGGCTGTCGACTCCCAGGGTAAGGCGATTGTTGACTCAGAGGGGAGGCCGACGGTAAAGCGTCCTAACCCTCGGGTTGAGCTTCCCTACACGTACCTAATGGCTTGGTACGTTATGCACTATCCCTCCCCGATGACGCCGGTGTCTTGGAGCGAGGGGTTTACCCCTTTCGTACAGCGGTTGGAGGGTTCAAGCTGGTGTAATACTTATATGTATTTCATTCGGAGGTGCATTCTAATTGCTTCGAACTACCAGCTCAATCGCTGCTTCCCCGAGATTGCTGGTGCATCTTTCGGGGATAAACTTACTGACTTCGTGGGCCCAGATAACTTCACGAGGCTGTCATCGGGAGTTTTCTGGTGGTTGGTCAATATTCGGCCTGGGTATGTGCTTTTCCGACAAGGGAATTCGTGCACGATCGAGCCGTACATGCCGAATCGCTTCGCCCGACAGTTCGGCTATGATCAATTGTATGTCGGTAACCCAATGCTCGACTCGCCTTCAGTGGGAACTTGTTTGAAGGTGCCCGGGCTTGGTATTATAGTGTGGCCGGAGGGACGGAAGCACTTTTTTCGTCTGCCTCCCAAAGAGCCGAAAGGCTGTACAAGCCTTAGCTTCTGTACCTGGTACTTCCAAGCCAACCAAACGCCTGACTTTGCTCCGAAGTACTCATGCATCGAGAGTATCAATGCATTTTACGAAGCAAAGTTGGAGTCCAAAAAACGCTCACGAGGCGTCGAGGAGTATCAGAAGGCTCTGAAGGAGATCAGAAGGGTATCGAGGGAGGAGCCGCGAGCAGCAAAGGGTCGACAGGCGGCGCGTAAGCGTTCTCAAGGCTCTACTTCCACTGTTGAGCCTGCCCCAAAGAAGGTCCGGAGAGACTTGGCGGCCGCAGTTTCTCCGTCCGAAGACATCCCTTCTGGTGTTGAGGAACAGAGGGAAGAAACGGAAGATGAGGATGACGCCTCCTTGGTCCGTACCCGTGGGTTGCGCAGCAGGGGCCCCAGGATCTTGGAGGAAGGGGAGTTCGCTGACAAACCCACTGCCGCTGACGAGGCTGAGCAGTTTTAAGTTGACATAATGAGCGGAGGTGATGTTGAGATTCCAGGGGTCTCAATTCAGCCCGGGTCTTCCTCTGTCGACGAGAGGAGGGATGAGGCACAACAGCCCGGGTCCCTAAGTGTATTAATCCCCAGTCCTCGGGTAGTTGACCCCAGCCCTACCACTGGGGTATTTGGTGGCAAGGCCCCGGTTGCCGAAGCTTCTCGCGTTGCACTATCGCCTTCTTCATCCGAAGAAGAAGGGTATGATTCAGGCGATGAGGTCGACTTTGACGATGAACCCGCTCCTCCTGATCCGAGTAAATTCTCACACATCTCGGAGGAGGAAATATACGGGTGTGAGCCGGTGACGGCGTCACCACCAGCGGCAGTTATTCCTGCTGAAGCTGCTGAAGGTACTCTTTTCGCCCAACTCATCCTTTTAACTAGGAAAAGGATTTTGACGTTTTCTTTTTCATTTGGCTTCATATTGCAGGGCTGGTCGTGGTTAGCGAGGCCGCTGCTTCCTCCCAGATCGAGGAGATGATACAAAAGCTGGCCCAGCAGGAGAGAGTTGAGACTCCTATTACTGGGATGCCTCAAGAGAGGGCAATCATCGAAGTCAGGGAGACCTCCACCCTGCAGGGTTCGCCTAAGAACTCGCCATCTTTGGACCCTCAGCTAGGTAAGGAAATATTGATATTTTGAATGTTTTCCTTTTACTGACGTAGCTGATATTCTTGTAATTTGCAGAGGGCACTGAGGAAGCTCAGGTAGGAGACTTGGCGGTCAGTGCCTACCCGGGAGGCCGTGCAGCTCAGACCTCGGCCAAGGACCCTGAAGAGGTCGAGCTTACCGTCATTTCATCGGTTGCGGAGGTTTCTACGGACGTAGTACCCCCAGAAGCGCCGGCGGCTACTCTTGCTCCAGCCGCACCCATGGTCAGCCCGACTCCTGTTCCGGAAGAATCGGTTTACATCCCTCACCCCGTGATAGAAAGGGGATCAGGGAGCGCTTTAGGTGGTGATACCATGGGGATTCTGACTCGCCAGATGGTGCAGCAGTTCTTTGCCTCGATGCGATCATGCATTGATTTCATCCTGTCTGGGGATAGCTCCTTTGAATTCGCCCGGATGTTTCTCGGAAACCTGGTCAAGAACATCAGTTTAGCCGGAGGCCCTTCACCAGCCAAGGCATGTCTGCTGCTGGTGGAGCAGTTGGGACATAACTTGAGAGAGCTTCAATCCCTGGAGAATGCTAGCTCATTTCACGAGGCCCAGGAAACTCTGAATAGGCTCCTTGCTGCTCAAGAGCAAGAGCGAAGAGAGGTGGAAGAGAAGATAACCGAAAGGACCCGTCTTCTCGAAGGTTTCCAGGCTGATCATCAAAAGCTAGCGGTCGAGTCGAAGGAATCCGAGATGATCAGCAGGCTGCGAAGCAGGCTATCCTTGACTCTCGGGCTGCTATAGCCAGAGCTGAGGCCTTGATTGTTCTTAATGAACAGAAGCTTGCCACTTCTGAAAAGAGGCTAGCGGAGTTAGAGGCTGCCAAGGTGCAAGTTGAAGCAAATCTCTCTGTTTATTCCTCCGAGCTGGAATCCCTCTGAGTACAAGCAAAGAGATTTTTATCCGAGGAGGATCTGCGGGCCCAAGCTCTCATGGAGGCTGAGAAGGCGCGCCAATATGAGATACATCGCCTTAGAGAACAAATCCGTTCTTTGGCGAACCAGGACTTTTAGCCTTCTTTTTTTTTCTTGTAAAGAAAAGGACACTCTATTTACCAAGAGTGTTTGTATCTACTTTTATCATTTTTGAATAATAAAAGTCGTTGAAATTTTTGTTCCACCTTCATTGCCCCGCTGTAGATGAATCCAACCTCTCAATCATAGATTTTGGTTGTGCTCCCCTACTGACTGTGAATACTGAACTTAGGTAAAACTAAGTTCTTTTGATGAAACGCAGCGTCGATTCATAAAAAGAGACGCGGCTCTGAGGCACGCGATTCTGACCTGCCAGTGAAGTCACGGTTCAAGCGGACGCGAAGGACGCAGCTTTGAGTGTGATTCACTGGCCGCAATCCTTAACTTTATCCAGACGCAGAGTTCAGGATACATTAAGAATGTGGTCTTACGCCCCTTAAAATTGACGCAGTCAGGGACGCGACGCTGAGACTCGGTGCAAGACCCATCATCATCCATGTAGACGCAGCTCCAAGACACTTGTGAAGGTGATAGGCCTTCTCTGCTGAAGATATAAGCTTCAGGACGCAGCTTTATGTGCTTTCCCACTGAGACCCCAGAATGAGTCCCTTTTGTTGATGGACGCAACCTTGAGTCGTCCGAGAGACGCGGAGCAACTTTGAATCATCCAAGAGACGCGAAGGGTCTTCTAACTTGGAATGAAGGAGGACGCCACTTTTTGAAAAAGAGGCGCGAGCCTCTGGTCGCGGCTCTCACATCTGCGTTTGGTGCAACTTCCCAGGCGTTATGTGTAGCCTGTCATAAAGATCCTGTGAGATCTTCAAACGTCAAGTCTTCGTTGACGATTGGGAACCCGCATCATCCGTTGTTTCCCGAAGCGGTTGTCCACGCGTCGGTTCTTCATTGGGGTTAGGCGTTAATGCCTTTTAATGTCAAACCGGCGCTGGCGGTTGGAGACCAGCGTCTTCGATGCTTCCCGAAGCGACGCTCCATGCGTCAGCATTCCATTGGGCTTTGACAGTCGTGCGGTCATTAAGGCCGATGGTTCTAATTGATGAACCATTAATTATGGTTATTATGGGCTGCCTATAAATATGGCTCACCCTCTCCCTGTATCAGTCTATACTTAGACTGTTTTCTTTTTGAAAGCGAATGCCTTGAGAAATTCTACCTTGTTCAGAGTCTCTAACAGGGACTTGCCTCCATGGATGAAGATGACCCAGAGCTCTAATGCTTCTGTTTGGTCTCTTCAGAAGATTACCACTGTCAAGTGATTTCAATAATAGAAAGCGTCTCCTTGAGCATCTTTTATGTCCGCGCTTCGATGCAGAGAGTTCAACTCTTAATAGAAGCCTCTGCGGGTACGCCTTCTTGGTTTGCCATGACATTTTTAACCCAACCAGGTTTGAATTTTGATATCTCTTAAAGAGATATTATCATCTGGATTTTCTCATGAAGTCTCAGTTGGTGCATTCCTTTTCTAGAATTTGCGCCATCGACTTAAACTTCTCTGGACGCCAATACAGTGGGCTTTGGCCCCTGGCTGCCGGTTTTGCACACAGAGCTTGCGCCTTGAGGCCGTTAACTTGGAAGAATTTTAACTTCGGGCTGAAGGTTTCAGGCTTGAATTTTGCAACTCTTGTTCATTCAACAGGGAGATGGCAATTTTCGCGTCTGATTCTCTTCACGTCTCGTCCTTTAAGCGCGGATGCAAAATGAGACTGCGTCTGAATTCTGTGTATATCATAATTTTGACCGCGTCTGTTTCTGCTACTGCAGATGTTCGCTGCGCGGGTCATTCCTGCGTCTGAAGTCCTCAGCAATAGTTGTGTCTGTCACTTAGTTTTTCTGTTGAAGTATACTAAGCTTCAGATCTTCTATTTTTGTTACTTCTTGCAGGTAAGCTTGATCATCCTTTTTCATGTTCGCTGGGCCCTTGGGAGAATATATCGGCCAGTGAACTTGGTCGATGGTCGACCACAGGAGAAGAAGTCATGACCCCTGTCTTCAGGAGATGGGGACCGGACCTTCGCCAAGATCTCTTTGGATTCAATGCACCAGTCATGCTTCTTGGCATGGCATGGTCAGAGTGACGATGACGGCGAGGGTAGCGATGGATATAGTGGTGGGTAGCATCCCCTGTGAGGTCTCAAAACCTCCTCTTTACCCCGGAAGTGACATCGAGGAAAGCTCTATGCTCACTGGATGACCTTCTGGTGGAAGAGATGTTCATCAACGAAGGATCATACCCCCACTTCGGATGGTCAGGTGGAATCAGAAGACTCTGCTGCCTTTCGACCTCAAGAAACACCATTGTTCTCGATCAACCAGAGACTTCTTCGATGTTTACATCATGCATCATGGCGCAACCAGCTTCTGATCGTTGCCACAATGTCCGATCCTACTTTGGCGTCTTTCCAACATCCTGTACTTGGAATTGTATGCAGCTTTGAGGAGTGAGTGCAACCTCTGAGAGAGAGAGGGACTTCTTTGTACTCCTTAACTGTAACACTCAATCTCATTGTATAAGAGAGCGTTTTGTATCACTTTCATATGCCTGGATATAAATAAAAGTGGCATTCTTCTATTGTCTTGAACTTTTTGTTTTTAGTCAGACGCATAGAAGCAAAGAATGTTTGGCTTGTCAAAACTATGTTGATAATCTTTAACAAGTCAAATTTTGCGGAGAAAGATCCTATTTCAGGAACTCAGCAATGCTGTCAGAGGTGTAATATTAACTTGACACGGATCAAGTGACTTTTGGTGGACCTGCTACTTTATAAAAGAAAGTAACAGGTTGAATTGGTACCCCCAGGGAAGGTGAGCTCAACTGGAGAGTTGATGAAAACACTATTAATGGTGTAATGTTAACCTAATAATATTTTGGGTAGACTTGTTGTTCTGTTGAGGAGAATAACAAGCGAGACTAGACTCGTGGGGAATCTAGGAAAATCTTTACCGTTAGAGGTGTGATATTAACTTAACGGGTTGAATAAAGTCTTGTCAGAAGTGTAATGTTAACTTGACAAGAATGTAAGTCAGAGGTGTGATATTAACTTGACTCAGAAGCATTTCAGTTTTCGCCCAGGAAAACTGAAAGTGTCACTGTCATAGGTGTAATGTTTAACTTGACAATGAGGGTAATGCTAGAGGTGTTATTTTGAACCTGGCATTAGTCATCTCGACTTCAACGAGGAAGTCCGAGGAAAAGTCCTGGCCATAAGTGTATTGTTGAACTTGGCGATGACCTGGATGCTAGAGGTGTAGTATTAAACTTGGCATCGTTCATTTCAGCTTCGATATGGAAGTCTGAAAGAAGGTGACTGTCAGAGGTGTGATGTTAACTTGACAGAAACTCGATGTACTGTTTAGAAGTATAGTGTTAACTTAACAGTAATTGTCAGAGGTGTGGTATTAACTTGACAGAAATTGATTTGCGATATGAGCAATTTGAGGACCTGTCATTCTATTGATGAGAATTGACAAGTGGGGTTTAAAAATATATGTCAGAGGTATAGTGTTAACTTGACAAATTTGGATTCGCGATATGAGCAATTTTGAAGACTTGCCATTCTATTAATGAGAGTTGGCAAGTGGAGTTTGAAGTGCCAGAGGTATAGTGTTAACTTGGCAACGACTGTATTTCGTAGACCTACCATTCTGTGGATGAGAATTGGTAAGGGATTTTGGAGGGGGAGTGGAGTCAAGTCCACTTAGGATTTTTAGCAAACCCTCAGCTGTCAACTGATTTGAGGTGCCTTTACCAACTACCGTTTGAGTTGGGCTAGCCATGCTATTCCCCTCAGTATGATAAGTTGTCGAAGATTTATGTTGGGCTTAGAAGCCAACATTTTCCTCTACCCTTAGCCGTTGGAGGCGTCGGATCAAATGGGAAATGTCCCTTAGGATTTTTAGCAAATCCTCAGCTGTCAACGGGTTTGATATACCTTTACCAACTACCGTTTGAGTTGGGCTAGCCATGCTATTCCCCTCAACATGATGAGTTGTCGAAGATTTATGTTGGGCTTAAAAGCCAACATTTTCTTCTGTCCTTAGCCGTCGGAGGCGTCGGATGTTAATGAAGAAGCTCTTCTTGTTTTGATCAGAGGTGTATTTTTAACTTGATCGGTGGAAGAACACTATCTAAGGATAGTATTTCTTTAGGAATCTGCCATTGATCGGCATCATGAGTGTATCGCCGTTTGACGTTATGAGACGATATGACCCATTTGAGTAGACTGACTCTACTACAAATGGCCCTTCCCATTTGGGCTGGAATTTTCCTTTTGTCTTGTGCATCATTACCATTGGTCTTCTGACGGCTAAGACAAGATCGCCTTTCTTGAAAGTTCGCATTTTAACTTTCTTGTTGAAGGCTCTGGTAATTCGAGCTTGGTAAAGCTCGATTTGCTGTTGGGCCTGCAGACGCTTACCGTCTAAGGCCTCCAATTCCTGGAGTCGCTGTCGATGCTTCTCCTCTGTTGTCATCTCCGCTGTCAGGGCGACGCGTAGAGATGGAATTTGGACTTCGAGTGGAAGCACGGCTTCACACCCATAGACCAAAGAAAATGGCGTAGCTTTAGTTGGGGTTCGCACAGTTGTGCGGTAAGCCCATAAGCATTCACCCAGCTTGTCGTCCCAATCACGTTGACTTTTCGAGACGAATTTCTTGAGAAGCTTGCCAATGGTCTTGTTGAAAGCTTCTGCGAGGCCATTAGCGGCAGGATAGTATGCCGTTGAGGACACACTCTGGATTCTGAACTTAGCGCAGAACTTCTGGAAAGCCTGACTGATTAACTGGGGTCCATTGTCATGGACAATTCGCCGAGGTATCCCGAAACGGTAAATAACGTGATGTTTCATAAACTTGATCACGTTAGACGATTTTACCTCCTTCAAAGGAATGGCCTCGGCCCATTTGGAGAAGTAATCGGTTATTGCCAAAATAAACCGATGTCCTTTTGATGACGGCGGGCTGATAGGGCCAACTACGTCCATCCCCCACATTTCGAATGGCCAGGTAGAGGTCGTAGAGTGAAGGTACCCTGGTGCTTGATGGATGAAATCGCCATGCACTTGGCAGGCGTGACATCTTTTGGCATAAGTGACGGCGTCAACAATCATCTTGGGCCAATAATAACCCAACTTTTGGAGTCGATATGCCAGTTTTGGGCTAGGTTGATGAGCTCCACACATACCGTCATGGGCTTCTTTCAATATTTCCTGTGCTTCCTTTTGTGAAATGCAGCGGAGCAAGATCCCGTCATGCGATCGACGATACAATGTTCGCGTAATCGCATTATAGTAGAATTTGGGGGCTTTCCTTCTGATGGTAGCCGCTTCTTTGGTGTCCTCAGGCAAGATGCCGTATAAGACATAATCAATAAAGGGGAATCGCCAATCTCTAGGCTCCGGACCAGTTGATGACTCAAGTGCTTTTTTGCCGTGACGACCTCCCTTTGACTTCTGATAGTCCTCGAGAGCAATTCTCGGGCAATACAGGTCGTGGCTGTAGACGAATATCTTCTCCATTGCTCCAGCTGGAAGAGCTAAGGAGGCCGTGAGGGATGCGAGTGCATCTGCATGCGCATTTTGCCTGCGCGGTACATGATCGATGTAGAAGTTTGTGAACCTCTCGGCCATGTGGATAGTTGCGTTGTAGTAGGGTACTAGGTCCTCATGTCTGACTTCGTACTCCCCGCGAACTTGGCTGACGATGAGTTTAGAGTCGCCGTATGCCTCGAGATTTTTAACGCCAATCTCATCGGCGAATTGCATCCCAATCAAAAGAGCATTGTACTCCGCCACATTGTTGGAACACGGCTCGGTTAATGAGACAGCTCGAGGAATCACATAGTTCTGTGGGGAGACGAGTACTACTCCTACTCCTGCCACTATGTGTCCTTTTGGGCTTGTTCTCGATGCACCATCAAAGAAAAGTTGCCACACTTGACTTTCAAACGATGTTTGAGTCAAACAGACTTCGGCCACTTCATCTGGGAGATCCTCGTAGACTTTGGCTGCCCTCGGATCTGGGTGCTCAGCTAGGAAATCCGCCACCGCTTGTCCCTTAATAGCCTTTTGTGGTAAAAAGTGCATCTCATATTGGGATAGCAATATGGCCCATTTTGCCAGCCGGCCGTTCAATGATGAAGGCTTAGTCATAAGTAACCTCAGGGGGTTGACTTTTGATATGACGTTTATAGTTTGGCCTACCAGATAGTGTCGCATTTTCTGAATGGCGAACACTAATGCCAAACATTCCTTCTCGATCGGATTATACCGATGTTCGGCTCCGATCATTGTTCTACTCAGATAGTAGATCGCTTGCTCTCGTCCTTGATCATCATTCTGGGCTAGTAGAGCTCCCAAAGAATGATCCATTACTCGGACGTATACCAGGAAAGGTTTTCTGGATATCGAAGCTGCAAGGACTGGTGGTTGGGTGAGGTATTGCTTGATTTCCTCAAATGCTTGTTGGCAAGCGTCATCCCAAATGAACGAGACACCTTTCTTCATTAACTTAGCGAAGGGTTGGCATCTTCCGGAGAGGTTTGAGATGAACCTGCGGATGTACGCCAATCGTCCTTGCAATCCCCTGAGTTCCTTGAGATTTCTCGGAGGTTGCATCTCCTGGATAGCGCGAATCTTTTCCGGATCTAAATGAATTCCTGTGGAGGTCACTACAAACCCTAGGAACTTGCCGCTGGCCACCCCCAGGAAAGATTTGGTAGGGTTCATCTTCAACTGATGGGTCCGCATGATGTCGAAGACAACTTTTAGATTAGCTATGTGATCACCTTTAGCGCGGTTTTTTACTGCGATGTCGTCAACATAGCATTCCACCGTTTTGTGCATGTGTTGATGGAAAATGACATTCATCGCCCTTTGATATGTCGCCCCTGCATTCTTCAGTCCGAAGGGCATGACGGTGTAACAGTATACCCCCAGTGGTGTCCTGAAAGAGGTATGTTTTTCGTCATCAGGATACATTTTGATTTGATTATATCCTGAGAATCCATCCATGAAGGACATTCGCTCGAATCCACATGTATTGTCAATCATGATATCTGTGATTGGCAATGGGAATTCGTCCTTGGGATAGGCCTCGTTCAGATCACGGAAGTCGATGCAGATCCGGATCTTTCCGTTTTTCTTAGCAACGGGGACGATGTTGGCTACCCAATCGGGATGTTGCTCTTCCCTGATGAAGCTAGAATCTATAAGCTTTCTGACTTCTGATTGAATCGCCTCTATTATCTCTGGACGGAACCGTCGCTGTTGTTGTTTGATAGGCTTTACGTCCGAATTGATGTTGAGGCGGTGCATAGCCACTTGAGGATCAAGTCCGGGCATGTCTTCGTAATTCCAGGCGAAGACGTCTATATACTCTTGAACAAGAGATATTAGATCCTCTTTCTCCGAAGGTGACAGGCCGTCACTTATGAAGATGGGCTTAGGATTAGTCTCATCCCCCAGATTGATCTGAACAACCTTGTCTTCTGTGGGTGGCTCGCGCTGTTCAAAGCTGGTGTCCCAAAGAGTATTTAAATGTTTGATCCAAGGATCTGTATCGGATTGGATCATTTCTTCATCTCCGACTTCCAGGTGGCTTGTTGAAACCATGTTCACTGAAAGTTCTCTGAAGATGTTGTCGACGCTGACATCTGACTCCCACGATGACGTGCCTGAAGAGTTTTTATGGCCTGACGACCCTCCAGAATCAGAGGCTGATGGAGCCGGAGTTGATACATAGCCCAACCCCCTGCGAGTCTGATGATAATAATCGGGTGCTTTTCCTTTTGGCACAAAGGATTGAAGTAGCGTTCTCCTTCCTTTGCCAAAGTTCAACCTGAGTCTGCTTGTTATGTCATACCCTATGCGTTTCATCATTCTGAGTGCTTTTGGTTCGTGGTTGGCTTGAAGAGCCACTTCCCTTGACCGGTTGAGGTTTGACAGGGGACTTGGTCTCTGCTGCCAAGTTATCCTTCCTTTTTGTTTGGATGGATGTGTCTGGCGCACGCCTCGTTGACCTCTCCGGCCTGGGCTTACCTTCTTCCGCTCTGACGCGGGCGACAATCTCCTCAGCCTGTTCACCTTGTTGGACTAATTGATTCCAGGTGCGGCTTTCAGCAACTCCTATTTGAGCAAGGACTGAGGTTTGGAGATTGTGGCGGCATGTTTCCACCAGGGTAACCTGGGTCATACCGCTCGGACATCGGAGTGCCACGTTCCGAAATCTTTCCACGAAAGACTTAACGGACTCTCCCTTTCGCTGCTTGGTGGCTAAAAGGGTAGGCATGTTGACCTCCGAGTCATCTTCAAAGAAGCGTGTTAAGAAAAGCTTCTCCAAATCACCCCAGTTCTTGATGGAACCTTCTGGGAGCTTCATGAACCATTCAAAGGCCAGCCCTTTTAGGGTGCCGATGAATAAACGCGCCAGGATGGCGTCGTTATCTACCACATTCCCAGTTTGGGATTTGAAATAGTAAATGTGTTGGTTCGGTGAACCTTTCCCATCAAATGCTTGGAGGGTTGGAGCTTTGAACTTGGGCGGGTATGGAACCAGGTCCCATTCGGCTGGATATGGGCGGACCACTCCTGCTTCTTGGAGACCTTTCCGATTGGTAAGGGCTTCAAGGCGCTGCTCCAACTGATTCATTCTTTTCGAATGAACCTTTCCCCGGTCTTGATCGTTCTTTTCCTGCGACGAGGATTTAGACGAACCAGAGATGGGTTGCTCTTTCTTCTCGGAGTGTTCGGAAGATGAGCTTTCTCCCTCTTTTCGTTTGCCCTTAGACTTTCTAGGGGGAGATTTCCTCCTGTCTTCGAGCAACTGTGCGAGCATCTATTTGAGAGAGTCGATAGATTCCCGCTGAGCAAGAATCATATCGAGCTGTTCCCTCTGGACCTGGTCTTGCTGCTCCAGGCGCCGGGCCGTCTCCTCAGGAGTGCTCGTCATGTAGGTGAAGGCCTCCTTCTCGATGGAAGAGTTCGAGGCCTGCGATTCTGCTACAGCAGAATGAGAGTCATTCATTTTAACGCCTTGAGCTAGGGCATTATAGTCAATCGGGGGAATGGCCCCGGTCCGGGTGCGAGTGTGTCGGTACACTCCTTCCGGTTCAGAGTCAGATTCATCCTCGAAACTGACTGCAGGTTGTTTTCCCTTGCTCCTGCTTGTCATATTTGCAGTGAGCTCTGGATACTCAGCGTCAGAGAACACCCTCCGCCTATGAGAGCGTCTTCTTTTGGCTGATGGGGGAATCAGGGTCAGCTGTCTAACTAGAGACTGCTGGTTTGCACCTGAATTGCAACGACAATCAGAGAGCATAGAGAGGAGCCGTTGGCAGCAACATGATGAAGTGATTTGATTAGCACTTCTTTTCTTCGTCAAGTAATCCCTTAGATCCATGGAAAGAGGATCGAAGAGATTAGCCTCGCAACTTCGAGGGCGGGAGGCATTTTTGTGCTGTACAGCCTGGACGCAGGATTCAGAGAAGCGGCTCTCGCGCCGCAGCTGTACGACGCGTGTCTGGCGTCTCTGTTGAGAAGAGATGTGGCTGTCGCCTTGCTGCTTGGTGCGTCGGGGCAGGGACGCTAGAGAGAGAGTGGGCTGCTGGGCCCTACGCCTAAGGGCGCGCGCTTCTTGTACTTGACGAAGCGCGCAAGCTTCGCCTTGGCGTTTGGTGAGTTGGACTTCAGAGGACCTAATTTGGGGAGTCTCGCGTTTGGGCCGCCAAACGCGGACTTCGCGTGCTGGACGTGGCGCGGCCAAGGCCCCGGATTAAACTTTGCGTTCTGCCTCAGTTGGACAATCAGAAGTTCCAACTTGCAGCTGACGCGCACGCCTCCTCTGTCGACGCTCAGCGTTTCGGTTACGTCGTGGAGGTGGAGAGAAACTAACGACGACTTGGTGCTGAGGGAGAGGGTGGACTGGCTGGACACCAGAGATTTTGACCACGCGGGTCTCCTGAGAGACGCTGACGCCTGTGTTCCGCATGGCGCGGTTGGTCGCAACGGCAGTTGTGCCTGAGACCACGCGGGCCTCCTGAGAGACGTTGGCGCGTGTATCCTGCTTGGCACAGTTGGCTGCGACACCCTTTGCAGCAGCAGCGCCCGAGAGAGCCTCAGATCGGACTTCGGGGCCACTTCCAGTCGAGACCCTGCGGCAGACGCGGGTCCTTGGGCTCTTAGAGCCAGAAGAGAGAAACTCTTCATACTTTGCCTGGTCGAACTCGACAACGAGCGATTCGACCATCTTCCCCTTATAGAGGACGTCACCTTGCGCCACGATTTGTTCGTCAGCAACAAATGAAGTCCCCAGCGGAGTCGCCATCTCTTGTACGCGTCTTGGAAAAGGAGGATTCGATTGCAAAATTCTTTTGATTGGATAGAAGATTACAACTGATCAGTATTCCGATTACAAGGGAGGGAGGATGTTGAATCTTGAATCCTCCCTTTGTTTAAGGCTGGGTTCTTCAAGTGGCGGTGGAGAGTGAATCTTGTTCTCCGTTGACCGGGTGACCGTCGAGACCTTCCAGGGATCTCCTCTTCGGATGGTAGATGGAGTAACTCAGCTCTGTCTACCAAAACTCTCAAAGAGAAGATAGGCAAAGAGCAACTTGAACACAGCAAGTTTTCTGAAGGGTTTAACTCTCTCTCTTTTCTCTTAGAAATCCTCTGACCGAAAATTCCCCCTCTTCTTCATAGCGACGGGGCTATTTATAGGGGTTTCAGGGGCGTACATGCATCCTAAAAATACTCCATAATGGGGGCTAACTTTCCCTGTTATGTGGGCCGTGATTGGCCCCGAAACCGGGACGGTTACAACTGAGACGCGGGTGTCAACCCACGCGCCTTGGAGCTGCTGAGACGCGGGTTTCGACCCACGCGCCTTGGTGCGGCTGAGACGCGGGTGTCGATCCTCGCGCCTTGGTGCTGCTGAGACGCGGGTTTCGACCCTCGCGCCTTGGTGCGGCTGAGACGCGGGTTTCGACCCTCGCGCCTTGGTGCTGCTGAGACGCGGGTTTCGACCCTCGCTCCTTGGTGCGGCTGAGACGCGGCTGTCGAGCCTCGCGCCTTGCGGCTGAGGTGTTGGCTGAGACGCGGCCAACATTAGCTTTGCATCTAGAACTTGGAATTCTGCTTTTTAATGGCTTGTCTTTTAGTGATTTTTAGACAGCCTACAGTATCAAGAGCATGTTTTCGTATTTGGTACCTTGTTTTATGCACGTCTATGCATACATGTTTAAGAGCTTACATTGCATATCTATTTGTTTATTCCTATACATGAGTTAAGGGGGAGCTTGTTTGAAGCTTAACTTTAATCCATGCATATATAACTCCATGAGTTTTGTCATCA
Organism: Agave tequilana; assembly: GCA_038442645.1. Classification (NCBI taxonomy): domain Eukaryota; kingdom Viridiplantae; phylum Streptophyta; class Magnoliopsida; order Asparagales; family Asparagaceae; genus Agave; species Agave tequilana. The sequence goes on along the minus strand of JAVJIF010004954.1, from coordinate 123,784 downwards.
TCAAAAGGGGGAGATTGTTGGCCCAGAGGCCTTCCACTCTAGTTTTGATGATGATTAACTCATGTAGTTATGTGTACTAATAATCTTGTGATTTTAGTTTCAGATCTTTATTCAAGATATTAGTAGGTGATTAGCTTCAACAAAGATGGTTTGGAAGCTTTCACATAGTGATTCAAGAGCCCGAGCGACAAGATCATATTTAGCACTCATTGGAGTCAAGCTCGGTGGATCACGAAGTTTTGGATCGAGTCGGCTTGAAGACGGCGCTCTACAAGAAGACATCGGTACCTAGTTTAGTTTGAGTTTTAGATCCATTTGTAAAGATTAGAATAGTATGATATGCTCAAGTTCACAACACACACGTTTCATGTTTCCGTTTTGGTTTTCGGTTTGATTGGTTTAACCGATCTTGGTTTTCATGAATAGATAGATTCAAAACAAGTTTACATGGTTTAATGTATATTAGATTTGTTCTATATACATGCATGCTTCAACTTCTTAGACAAACTTAGTTTGATAGTCTATTTCATGAGTTTAGTGTTTTGGTATTTTTAACAAAACATATTTTTGGAATTAAAGTAAAAAACATGGATATATATATGTCTCATGTATATTGGACTTATGTCCATATGCAACTTGCTTCAAAGTGTTTAAATATCATGTTTTTGTATTTATATGAGCTTTGGACAAAACGTATTTTCTATTCAAAAATCCAAGTTTTAGAAAGTACGGTTTTTGGTTTTTGGCAAAATTTCTATAACACAAAAATGGTTCAAAAAGTTTGAAACTTGTGTTGAAATTTTTAACACAAGTTTATATATCAATGTAAAATGAGAAAACTATTTTTGTGGATTTTTTAGAAGATTTATGGGTATTTTTAGAATTAAAAAGAACATGTTTTTCTGATCAGAACTGCCTCTGCCAGGCTAGGTCGGTCGACCGGACGGTCGACCGTACCAAGTAGCCGGTCGCCCGTAGCGGTCGACCGACGTGCACGGATACATGCACGCTGGCTGCCCCATAAGCCGGTCGACCGCACGGTCGACCGACTGAGAGCAGGTTACTCTCGGGTTGCTCCCGGTCGACCGAACGGTCGACCGTCCAGAGAGTGTTGCTCTCTGGTTCTGGGGACGGTCGACCGCCCGGTCGACGGTAGCTGCCAGCGGTCAAAAAGTGACCTTGGCCGGTCGACCGACCGTCGACCGGTAGTTCATTTTTGATAGTTTCTGCTGCCAACGGCTATAATTTTCTGGGGGCTATAAATACCCTATTGGAAAGAGGTTTTCCAAAAGATTTTTGGTGCTAATTTTTCCTGACTCTCCAGTATTTTCACAGCAATCAAATGAAATTTTTGGGCTTTAAATTGAACAATCTATTTGGTGTTTTTGCTAGGCTTTGGAAAATCAAAGAAAAGGGTTTTTGGGAAAAGTGTTTGATTCAACTTCTTTATCTTGGTTTCTAGTTTTTCCCAAGGATTTTCTTTGAGTTTTAATTTCCATTCCTTTGGTTTTCTCCACACTTGAGCTACATCTACTATCTTATTCTATAGGATCTTTGTGTGGGAAAAGAGATTGTTTGTGATTTTTTGATCACCAAGTTGTAAACCCTATTTTTGCTTGGCTTTGTGCCTTTCCCTTATTGTGTTGAGGAGGTTGTGCAATTGGGTTGCATCTCTCAAGTTGTGAGGTGATCCTTGTGTAGCTTTGTGCTTATCCCTCAAGTTGTGAGGTGATTGTTTTGGTTGGCTTGGTGCTTTGCCTCTAGTGAGAGGTTGTGGTTGTAAAGAGAGGAGTTGGGTACTCCTTGTTATTGTATTACCCCAAATCCTCGGTGGAGGTTCCCTGTGTGGGAGTCCTTTGTGGACAAGCTAGTGGATTCGAAATCCTTCTGGGTGAAGGCGGGGATGTAAAGCTAGGTGCTCGAACCTCGAAACATATCTTGTTGTTTGCGCTTGATCCCTTGATTCTTACTCTCTCTCTCTCTCTCTTTACTTGTGCCTTGCATCATTTCATATTGATCATTCATATTTATATGCTTGGCTAGCTACCTTGTGTGTAATTGCAATTAGTTTTTAAATTCCGCATTAAGTTCATTAGATTAGCATTATCACCTATTCACCCCCCCTCTAGGTGATTTCAATAATGACCATAGCGAGTCCTAAATTCTGTCTTCTGGATGTCTTCTTTCTTCACCTTCAACTGATGGTATCCTGACCGCAAATCTAATTTTGAGAATACTTGGGCCCCATGAAGTTGATCAAAGAGATCATCTATCCTCGGCAAAGGGTACTTGTTCTTAATAGTGATTTTGTTCAATTCTCTGTAATCGATACACAATCTATTGCTATCATCTTTCTTGTTTGCTAATAACACCGGTACTTCCTAAGGTGAAGTACTCGATCTTATTAAACTTTTACTCGAATACTCCTGCAGTTGTTCGTTCAATATCGCTAATTCTATTGGTGACATCCGGTACTGTGCTTTGGAGATGGGGGTTGCTCCTGAAATAATGTCAATAGAGAACTTCGCAACTCTATCAGGTGGAAGTCCTGATATCTCCTCAAATACATTAAGAATTCATTCTACACTGACACCCTTTTCTTCTTATCTTCCACAGCGGTACAATCTAGTTAATCCTCCTTCCTGAGGGACTTGCGCTCTCAGATGAACTGAACCTCCAGTTGGTGTGAAATTCTGAGGATCACTTTCTTGTTCTGACAGTCGATCACTGCATGATACTTGCTAAGTCAAGTCATACCTAGGATTACATTATTCCCTAAGTGTCCAGTACGAACATATCGGCTTCCAACTTTCTATCACATAACTCCATAGTGCATGCTTTGCAAATCCTATTAGTAGTAACTACCCCATTTCCCGTACTAATTTCCCATTGGTCACTCATACATACAAGGGGTATAGAATGCAAAGCAGTAAATCTACTGGATATAAAACAATGTGACGCACCAGAGTTAAAGAGTGATAAAACGGGAATTGAGTGGATCAAGACTTTACCTGCTACTATTTCTCCTGATGCCTCAGCTTCCTCGGCGGTCAAGTTGTAGGCCTGGCCTTTTCCGCGGCCTACTCCAGTCCTGGGTCCCCTCTGAGCCTGACCCTAAGTCCGTTGCTGGGGAGGAAGTAAAGCTCCTCTACCTATAGGCCCTGGATTCCTTCTCATCTGTGGTGCCAAAAGTGCTGGGGGTGCCACTCATGCTGGTGGTGTTAGAGCTGCATTCTATGTCTTCTTGAATGGACAATCACCCATTGAGTGATCGCCAGATCCGCAAACCAAACATAATCCGTTAGCCATACGGCAGTTGCGGTGATTGTATCCGGCTTTCTGACAATATCCACATACAAGCTGCTGAGGGGGAAGCTGGAACGATCGTTTGGCTAATGGGGCACCAATAGATTTGACTGGGTTTCCTCTGTTCACTTGATGGAATTGGCACTTCATTGGCTTGTTCTGTAGCTTGCTTCTATTCTTCTTCTCCAGTCCTTGATCTACATCACGAGCTATAGTAAGGACTTGGGAGTATGTCTTCAGCTGATGGGGTATAAGTAACATCTGGATATCTACTCTCAATCCTTATTGAAACCTGCTAGCTCTTTTCTCCTCGTCGGCCACCATATATGGTGCAAACCTACTAAGTCTCAGGAATTCAGCAACATTCTCATCCACTGATCGATTTCACTATTGCAATCTAATGAACTGCTCCTCCATCTCTTTCAGAGCCATTGCAGGGAAAAACCTTTCATAGAAGCCCTTCGAGAACTGGTCCCAAGAGATGGGCTTCTCCAGCCTTGCCTCTTCGGCTAGCCACAGGTTCTTGCCACATCCTTCAGCTGTATCTTGACCACTTTTACCTGATTCTCACTAGGAATTCTGACTGCCTTCAGAAGATTGATCATGTCAATCAGCCACTGTTCTGCATCCAGGGGCTTCTAAGTGCCCGAAAAGATTACCGGTTGTAACTTCTTGAAATCTGACACAGTACCCGGCCTCTGTTCCCGGGGTGCAATCAATAATCTTTGTGTAAGAGCTCTGTTTGCTGTTACTGGCTATTCATCATTTCCTGAAGTATTCTCATCATGTCGTTGTTCTCTCCGTTAGAACTGTCATGAGAAGTATCAGGATCGTTACGTGTTCCTCGTCTATCTATATTTGAGTTGGCTGAAAGGTGATGGAAAGAATGAGCTGAAAGAAAAGACGAAAGGGTTTCAGAAACCAAGGGATGGATTTCAAGAAAAGAATAGATAACTTTGTACTTGTGATTGAAATGTATAACAATGACTCGTGTGACCCAGTTGCAAATTAATTCAACATTAATCTGCTGACTAGTTGTACTGAAGGTAAGAACCTATGCTCTGATACCAACCTGTAGCGGCCCGATCCCATGGATATGGAGACACTACTGCGACGTACATACTCAGGGCGTTAGTACCATCACGTATGTACGCTAAGCATCAGTACAATATAGGAGTCAGTACAAAAATTTGTGATAATATATATTCCAACACAAAAGTATAAGTACTCAGTCATCACAGACTGTGACATAATATTACACAAGTATTACATCACCATGAAGTGCAAAAGTAGACCATACAAGGTACAAAAGATAAGAACTCACAAGCTGAAAGAGAGAATCTCGCCAGCAGGGTAAGACGGGATGAAGTTACGGCTGATCCGCCTGCTCCTCGAAGAAGGCCTGATCCTCAGCTGAAGGGTCCACCTTAGTCCAAGCTGTAAGATCTGAACATATAAATCCAGGGTTATCAGAAAGTAACCCAGCGAGTGCAAGAAGAAAGCAAGTGGCAAGTATAAGTAATAGTAAGTGTACCAGGTTAAGTGTTATGTACTCAAATCAGCAAGCATGGAATAACTACAATAAATACTAAAATATGAAAACGAAATTAAAATTCATGTGGCATGAAGTCAATTACCAAGTTATTATTAAGACTCGTCCAATTTGTATGTTTCAATATATGTCCTATAACATATACCTCCACATGCAAGTCGAGCGAGGTTGGTTATTGGAACTGATGGAGATTGACGAACCATGTATAGAATAGGTTCCGTGCATGCCCGAGATATCGGTTCAGGAGTATCCGGTACTGAGCAAGAGCGTACCGCTAGGTACCGGGTCTTACTATATGCCCGTAGGACTTAGTATACACCCGAACAGGAATAGGGTGTCACCGCTCCCCAAAGGAATATACCCAAGAGATTACGGCACATCCGGCAGGAGGCAGGGGAGTAGGGATGCCAGTACACCTCACAGAAATACCTGGTGGCCTCCAGGTAGGATCCTAAGTATTAGTTGTACAACATTTGTATGGCCACCATAAACACAGAAGCTATACCGGTACCCATCAGTTTTCCCTATCCGGGGGTAAGTTGTTCAATTATTACAGATTGTCTAGTGATAATGTCCATATGGTGTTCACAATAATCCAATATCTATGGTTATCCAATTTACGGGGATTAACAAAATTATAATATCAGGAGTCTCCCTATTTCAAGGGTTCTAGTATACAGGGGTTCAGGAGTACCAGATGGTAGCAGTAAAATTATCAAGTCAAGTCCCCGTAAAAGTGGTAATCATGAATAGACATTGTAATACATGTGTCAAGTGCAATAGTATCCAGTCAGTTGTCACGGTATCAGGTCAAGTGTATCATTATCAAGTACATAATATGTCGGTGTCAGGTAAGTTGAATACAGAGCCACAATATCATATGTTAACTTGTATAACGATGCATCATATATTAAAAGGCAGAATAGCAATTATCAGGCATGTAACGATGGTAACAAGACATTCGCATATCGATATATCATGCAATAAACGCTAGAGTAGCAATCACTAAATATGAATTGATGATAACAAAGCACTCGCCTAAAACCAGAACGCAAAATCGAGCAAGAATCCGGGAAATTCGCAAACAGGTGCGTGCATGCTACCAATCCATATATATATATATATATATATATATATATATATATATATAAGAGAGAGAATGAGAGAGGAGAGAGAGAACTAGTTAGAGAGAGAAAGAGGCTACAAGAGAGAGCTAGAGAGGGAAAGTTATAGGAAAGAGAGAGAGGGGAGTTGTGCTTGGAGATGAAGTGGGTAATTAGGGAATGAAGGAGAGGGTAGATGGGGAATAAAAGAAAGAGGGTAAAAGAGGAAAGAAGGAAAAGAAAGAAAGAAGAAAAGAAAGAAAGGAAGAAAGAAGAAAGAAAGAAGAAAAAAGAGGAGAAGGGGGGAGGGGTGGGGGCCGGCGGCTCTGGCCACTACGGCGGCCAGGGGGCGGCGACGCTGATGGAGGGGGGCGGCATGGCCTAGGCCTAGGGGAGGAAGAGGAGGTGGGTTTGGGTGTTAGGTTGTTGTTGGTGTTATTGTTGATGTTATTGGTTGAAGATGGTGGCGGTAGTTGATGGAGTTGTGGTGGTGTAGGGAGTTGGAGGAGGTGGAGATGGAGTTTGGGTGGTGAATGTGGAGAAATTCGGAGATTTGATGGTGAATTTTGAGTCCTCGTCGTCATCACCATCATAAGCAAATTCGTCATCTTCATTCTCCTCGTCTTCCTGTTCATTATTTATTTTCTCATCTTCTCCCTCGTCTACTGGCTCACTGTCCTCTTCGCTTTCTTCCTCTTTTTGAGGATATTTTGGTTCGTTGATAAACTCCCAGATTGGACATCTGTATCAACCTCTTCTTTCGATCCGTGTTGAGAAGAACCTACGGAGGATATGCTCAAAAAAGTGTGCCTTCAGCATCAGAAGACATGCTTTCATTAAGCATGTCTTTGTAAAGTGGCAGAGGAATAAGTTCCTCCTCACTAGGCCCCATGAAAATTTCATCATCCTCATGAAGAGGAGGATCAGATAAAACATTATTTAATGTAGTGATATAGTCAAAAGGAGTGAAGCTCAGACTGCTATCAGATTCACTAGAATCCCCTGAAGAAAGAGGACCAGTGGGAGAATGATTGAAGTTAAAATCTGAGTGTTCAGAGGAAGAAGATGGGGAAGACAAGATTCAAGAATGAATTGTTACAGGAAGGTTGGAAATCAAATTGAAAAAGAAGAACACAAATATATTTTTTAGATATGAGATAATATATTAGTTATAAGTACTACAAAAAGGCCAATATTGTGAAACGATGCGAATAGTAATAATAAGTATTATAGGTGATGAATGAGTTTCAAAGAAGTGATAAAAAGAAATTAAATATTTATTTGAAGCAGTTATGGCGGGAGAATCCAAAGAGTCCCTTTTTTCTAGAGGTTTATTATGTGAACTACAAATTAGCTTTTTATAGAATATTTTTCTTATATATTTAGATTTCGTATGGTGCACATCTTTCCTTTATCGATATTAATTTTAGTGCACCTCTTTTTTTGAGACTGTTATTGTATCACGATAGACATGATATTAATTACTTCAATTAGGTCAGAGTAATTAATATAGTATTTTATAAGATGTGATATACGTGGTCCGCTCTCACGGTCGCAGAGCAAATCTAATTTGTTAAGTCTGATTGTTACTAGGACTGCGACTTTTGTTGCATTTTATAAACGATCAAAATTCTATTACATATAGCATGCGTATAATGACAGCGACTGTGGTCGCAGTGCTGAACGAGAGCATGTTTCGTCTATTATTTCTATGCGAATAATAAATGTGACTAGGATCGCAATCGTGATATAAGATTGAAAGTTTTATTATAGTAAGTCTGCGATTATGGTTGCAGTGCCAAAAGGTCTACGGTTAGGGTCGTACTCGTGATATAAGATTGGAAGTTTTGTTATAGTATGACTGCGACCATGGTAGCTACGCCAATATTTTTTTGATTATATTTTTTGAATGTATGTGTACTGTGACCTTGATCCCATTTATAATATACATTGAGAGGTCGCACTCGTGATATAAGATTGGAAGTTTTGTTATAATATGACTACGACCATGGTCGCTATGCCAATATATTTTTTGATTATATTTTTTGAATGTATGTGTACTGCGACTTTGATCCCATTTATAATATATATTGAGAATAAAGCATTTTTAGTACCAAGACCGACTATAGTTGCAGTTCATTAAAAATTACATGACATATCATCCAACCAATCTGCAAATATTGTGGTAGTTACGAGAATATCTGATTTATAAAATATCTGCAAAATAAATCATTAACCATTGTATTTCATTATTTTTTTTACACTGTACATTTGTAATACAAAAAAAATATATGGCTGCCCTACATAAAATTTCATTTTTCTATTCATTTCAGTTTCTTTTGTTAAACTTATATGAATTGAAAATAACACAAAATTAAATAATAAAAAAATTATATATTACAATCAATTTTTTTAGATTTCACACATGTTTTTTACTTTTTACTACTGTTATTTTTTTTCACATCACCTTGATCCAATCTTTTTTTCCCTTTATATTTTCGATATAGGAGAATTAAGAAATTTATAACTGCAGATAAATTCAACGAAAATTTCTATGTAAATTATAAAATTTTTGGTAATTTTTTGTTGTGGATGAATTTTTACTGGCATAAAAGTAAAAATGGGGGTATTTTGGTTAACTTGATTGATGATTCTTTAGGTGAAATTTTTAGTTTTTTTAGCGCCTACACTCTGCCACCGATATGTGGCATAGATTCATCCACATTATCACCGGTTGAGGAACTCTCTCAGCTGGCGGCTGAGGTACAAATTCCCCTATATATATATATGTATAAATTAGTGAGGAAATTAAAAAAAAGAAAGAAATTATTTATGGTGGAAAAATATAAGATGGACTTTGGTTTTTTTTTCCTTTATTTTTTGGTACATTTAATATATATATATTATATATATATATATATATATATATATATATATATATATATATATATATATATATATATTGTTTTTTTTGTTGTGTTTTTAGAATGTGCTTTGATTTTGTGTTCTTGCTCTTTTTCTTCTGTTTTTTGGAATACGAATGAAAATTATACATTAAAGATTTAATTGTTATAGACAGAACTTGTGGAATTAGTTGTAAAGGCGCCGTCAGCATAATAATGCAATTGTGTTTTCTTTAAATTGAGAGTAACACAACTTGAAAGTAACACTCTTCAATAGTAGATATTTTTTGGTACGTTTAATATGTGTTTGGGTGTGTCTGTGTGTGAAAAAGAGTGACGTTTAATATGATTTGTCTGCCAAAAAATAATAAATTCTTCAATAGTAGATTTTTTTTAAGTAATGTTTTTTTATCTCAAATCTAATTAAAATTTATGACTTATCAAACCGATCAACATTCAGTATTGTGTACGACATCAACATGTATAAAAGTTTGCGTTAATTAGTTTGCTAGAATAGTGTTAATACATATTATATTTCATACATATATTTTGTCTAGGGGAAGAAAAGGCCTATATTATGGAAAACAAATTATTTAGTATTATTTCACATGTGTATTGTATTGAGTTGTATCACTAGATTATTTTAATTAAATTTTTTTATCAAACTGTTCAATCTTTTTTTTTAAAAACATTTTCTTTAAAAAAATTATAAAAAATGTCTAAATCTTATTGACTGAGAGGTTGGAATCTATAATGTGTTACATCAACTAAAGAATATGTAATTTTATTTGCTAAGATCATAAATATTTAATTTCTACCCAATAATCTAAAAATAAAAAAATAAAAACTAATAAATCTACAATTGAGAGGAAGAGAGTCACGTTTTTATTCTGTGGGATGACAGTGTAGAAATATCAGTCGTAAAGTATTTATGATGAATTAGTAATGCAAAATCATCCAAAAAGGAGAAAATAATTTAATTTAATGAATTATATGAGAAACTTACTTTTTAATCATTGTAATGCTCTTATGATATTATTTGTTTGTCCATATCTATCAATGTGAAATTTTTTTGAAGGTATAGACACCGACAAAATTTTTTAGGGTTTGTCTAAGTCGAAAGAAGCATATATTTGAAAAATAAAAAAGAAGCACGATTGATTTAGAATAGGATTCAGATGAGTGTATTCAACAATTATTTGTGTGTGTTTAGAAATAGAATTTCCTCTAATTGTAATATTAGAGTTAATAAATGTCTATTTTGATCTTTTAATTTAAGGTTAAAACTGTCTAACAACTTTTATTCTTAAAATGTTGGGTGTGTTGAGCAATTCTGCGGGTGCGAATAGCTGCACTCATTTTATTCATAGGGATCAATTAGAAATTTAAGTGCAAATATCAAATGTCTAATTTAAGGAACTATCACGTGAAGAAACGGGTTGAACTGAGCCTGGAGTTGAGCTCAAATTATTAAATGATCTCGATATTATCTTGGTATTAAGCTCAATTTTCGCCCACTCGCTTAATAAACGAGTTGAATTGAGCTTGTAGTCAAGCTCAAATTATAAAATAATCCAACTTAAAATGGCTGGCGGCATGCTCACGCTCGACTATTTTGCGCCTCTAATTCTAGAGATTAAAAGAGTTACAGTAGCGTGTTTTTTTTTTTCTTGGATAGTACAAGAAAGCTCATAAATGCTCTCTCTCGACACCATTACTCTACCATCTAGTTTAATGAGATTATACAGCTCAGAAGGTAAGTTACTCATATCGTAATCGATCTCAATGCCTTTGAAGCCCCGACTGTCATGAAATCTGCCGGACCATTATTTTCTCGAGGTATATGAGTTACCTTATACTTCTCATGTATGTCACCCAAGAGATTGCCAACATATCCTTGAGCTCTTGTACTATTCTGAATAGCATGTACAATATCCAGAGCATCACCCTCAATCCAAAGCTTCGGCGCACCAAGTCGAAGCACTGTCGTCTTGACAGCATTCCAAGCACCAATTTTTCCGCAAGCGAAACTGAATCATCTAGCAAGGGAAAGCTTGCCGCCACGATTAAGACGGGCATCGTGATCCTTAATGACAAAACCCGCTCCATCTTGGTCGTTGTGCACTGCGACATCAAATTGACCTTTAGCCACCTAGGTGCGGCAACCTGCCAAACAACACAGCGGGGAGAATATAACGGGAAAGCGATTCACTCGTGGCTGTCCCAGTTCACCTACGGGTAACTGGAGTCACTTTTAATTGCTTTCCATCACCGCCGCAGATCTAGTAATGCTCTGCAAAATAGATGTGTTTCTGCCAATCCACAACCCAGCTGACAGCGGCCATGTACATGATACAATGTGCTCCATCTATTCGTAGACAGCTTGTATAAGACCGCTTTATTAACTCGTACTCTGTAGAGTGATGGGATACAAAAACAGAATACATACCGTATAATGTCTGCCTGCTGAATGACCAACAAATTGGCGAGCACCACGTCATGTGGAATACTGTCAACCAAATCAATATATGTTACGTCACTTGTCCCAAAAAAATATCTATTACGTCACTTGAAGTGGGGCCAGCTACGTTCGTGTACCTCTTTACTTGTAGTCCACAAATTATCAAGATAATATTGAATTCATCATTCATTATAAGGTATACATTAATTTATATAATAGGAAGGAACCTGCTCTTTTCATCTCCTTACTTTTCGACATCACGTGTATACCTTTTTTTCCACAAATTTTCCCTTCCAGGAAACAGACTAGTGAATCCTCTTATAAAAATATAACACGATCCATCTGGTCTTAAGCTTGACAGATGGAGAGGCTCAGTGTGAACCAGAAGAGCCCTAAGTGCACCAAGGCCAAGATCAAGAAGCCCATGAAGGTGGTTTACATCTCTAGCCCGGTAAAATTCACCACTAGCGCATCCAATTTCCGAGCTCTGGTGCAGGAGCTCACCGGGCAATACTCCGACGTTGCTGACAACACTGACAAGTATCCTGTGATCGATGAGCCCGGGGGCATTCAAGTGTCAGAACCAGTAGCATATAACAGTGTCGCCGCGGGTACGGCTCTTCACTTGGATATGCTCAATGAGGTCTTGGGTGCTCACATCGATCTCATCCCTCCCTCCTACTTCTATAATGAATTTCAGGGGGGTTGGCTCCACAATATTAATGGAGTTTAATTAGGTCTGTATCTGCAAATGAATTTCAATTGTACTTTGTTGTGATTGTTAGATATGTAATCTTGTGAGTTTGATGAGAATTTCAAGCCCACTTAATCAATAAAGAATATATACTCTATTGCGTTTCCTCTCCCTCTCCCACCACTAAAAACAGTTCGTTGATACGGATCTAATTTGCAAACTAGAATTAGAAGAAACTGTTAAATCTGGGAAGGATCATACCATGCAGCAAGCAAGAACAGGGTTGTTAAATGGAGAGCTCCACTCTGTGAATAGTTTGTTTTCGATTCAGTATTTTGCTCAATTTTATCTCACGTTAATTGATTGAATCAATAGATTGAAGCTGAGAAATCACGAACAGTCTAAGCGCACCCCCTTTTGGGAAAGTAGGCATAAGAGAGACCATAAGGTCTAATAAGACTAGAGGGCCAAGTAGGTACCTGCATAAAATAACGTTAACACACACAAGCAAACATATAAATAAGGTAACAACTAGATTAGCCGTGGAGTGGTGAAGTCCGAAGGCTGAGTGTAGAGCCCGAAAGCTAAAGGGCCTGGAGGCCGAGTAGAGAGCCCGGAGGCTAAACGACCACGAAGGGTCTGCCACGCATGATATAAAGCAATAATAAAACACATCACAGGCATTATATATGTACATGCATTTAACTATATTAATACAAGCATTCGTCACAGGTGTATTATATATAGTCCTAGGCACTCGGCCTTATACATATACAGGTATAAAATGTGAATGAATATAATACAATCCAAAATATAGAATAAAATACAAGTCCACCGACGAAGCTGGGAAACACAAAATGAGGCAAGGACACTCGCCTAAATCTTCGAAAAACACTACAAATCCCGGAATCCCAAGAGACGTGCACGGGCACGACACACCCACCATTACTAAGGGAGAGAGAGATATTTGGTGGAGAGAGAAAGAGCTAGAGGGAGAAAGAAGATAGAGATAGCTAGAGAGAGAATTGTAGGAGAGTGGAGACTGAGAGAGAAGAAAAGGGGGAGTGAGGACTGGCTTCACTAGGATGTCGATCGGCGGTCCTGTGGTGGCGGCGGTGGTCCCACTGCGGCAGATTAGGAGGAGGGAGGAAGAAGAAGAAGAGAGAGGAAGAGAAAAAAGAAAAAAAAAGAGAGAAGAGGAGAGAAAGAGAAGAGAAAGGGGATCGGTTGCAGGGAGGTGAGGTCGGCGGCACTGGGTCACCAGGGAAGTCGCCGGTGCGGCGGCGCTAGCCTAGGGGTGGCGTAGTCACCAGTAGGAGGGAAGAGGGAGAGAAGGAGAGATGGAGAGAGAAAAAGAAGAAAGAGAAAAGAGGGAAATGAAAGAGAGAGGGAAATGAGAGAGGGATGCCCCCACGTGGGCACAGGTGGGCTAGGGGAAAACCAATAAAAAGAAAAGAAAGGAAAAGAAAGGAAAGAAAGAAAAGATTTCAATAATAATATTATTTTATTATCGAAAATATTGACTAATTCAGAAAATCCTCAAAAATACCTAGAGATAGAAAGTATCATCTTGAGAAATAATATGAAGTCAGTTTTCATAAATTTATTCTCTTTTTCAAATTAAAATTACTGAAATCAATCGGTGATACTGGCTGACACCAAATCCGGTCAAGTTTTGATAAATTCAGAAAAATATCTTAAAATGTACTAAAGTATAAAATATGATTCTATAAAATAATGTTAAAGCAAATTTTAAAAATTTAATTCTATGTGTAAATTAAAAAAAAATTCGGGAATCGATCAGCGATCTGGTCGACACCAATTTTGAAGATCTTGTAAAATAATTCTGAAAAATTTCAGAAAATTATGAAAAATCTAAAATATTTGAAAATAATATTTGAAACTGAAATCGGTCAAATCTAACTACCGAAAAGATTAAATCAAGTGATACACTGGGATCGGGTTCCCGATTCAGACTAGGGTTGTCTCTAAGTTCACGAATCCGGATCAAATGCAAAACAATCGCATAAATAATCATAAAAATAAAAGTAAATACAGGAAGTCAATTGAAAAACATGATTGAGATGTCTGAATACGTATCTAAGTATATATTTCAGGAACGGAGTGTTACATGTTCGTTTTTTTTTTAAACAGACCAACACTTAGCAGGTTGGGTTCTAACCCGTGAGAATAAAAGACATCAGATATTATGATATGATACTCATTTCGTACATGAATTAAAATCTTCCCTTTTTCTTTCATAGCAATTTTTCAATGATCACAAAATTTAGCAACACAGTTTACCTTTTCATAAACAACTCATTTTCCCCACACATGGGATTACTACACCCTGTGTCTAAATACCATGTGTTATCTAAAGTGGGTTTTGAAAGCATATATGGAAACCCTGTAGGGGGTGAATAGGGTTTGTAAGTAATTTAAAACAAATAATACACAATTTAGATTAGATAGTTACAAATTATAATATAAGTCAATTCAAGAGCAACTATAAAGATATATTTCAATTAGGGGTGAGCATCAGTCGGTTCGGTTCAGTTTTTGCTATTTTTTCCAAAATCGAACCGAACCGATTAGACTTAGTAACCGAACCGAACTGAATCGACTCAGTTCGGTTCGGTTTTTCAGTTTTTCGGTTAGGCCAATATATTGCCATCATTTCTTGCATTTTTTTAATCACCATTATATTATCATCCTTTAATATTCTAATCTCAAATATCCATTACCCAAATTAGAAATAAGAAAAAGATCCTAACCTTAATGTGAATTGAAAATTTCATATTCTAAAACTTTTACACTATATTTGAGCTCTTGTATCAAAATTCATATAATTATTACTAACTTTTAACGATAAGAATGAAAAAAGAACTATATTAATATAAATATTATTCTCAATTGTGATGACGTACTTAAGATAGCTTTCACATATTCAACATAAAAAGGATGGTATTACTAAAAGTAATAAGACAAGCTTCTACCAGTTTTTATTATGAACTATATGATTCACTAAATTGAACTTGAGTACGGTGATATATAGGGTGAGAAATTCGGTTCGGTTTGGCCGGGTTCGGGTTTTGGAACACAAAACCGAAACTCGATCGAATTAGAGCGGTTCGGTTCGGTTCGGGTTCGGGTTTCGGTTTTGGTCAGTTATTTCGGTTATAACTGAACTCTGCTCACCCCTAATTTCAATAATCCAACTAAAAATACTATAAAGTACAACCCAATATTTTCTTGAATGAAAACAATATTTCTATAACAATAAATGAAACAATAACAGTGTAATAGCAAATAAACAAGTAATGGAGAGAGAGAGAGAGGTAAGAGAGATTGAGAAAGAGAGAGTCCATACACGATGTGTAGTGGTTCAACCATGAACCGGTCTACTCCACTACCTAGAGGCCTCTTCTCTAGGATTTCAAATCAATCTTCTATTAATTGTTAGATCTAAATTTATTCCATACAAGATCTACACATATACTGTAAGCCTCTTTATCATGATCAAAGGGAAGGAGGGTTTTAGGCATACCTGATTCCATTGCGAGGATGCCGAATATTGCACGATCTCGAAGGCGCCGGAGTTGAGGGAGAGGATTCTTCTCTCCAGCCACCAAGTTCTCTTCTTTATCCTTAGAGGAGATGAGAGGCCTCTAAGAGAGAGATGATTATTCTTGTTGGTGGAGAGGGAACCCTACTCATGGTATATATAGCATCAAGAAACCCTAGTTCAACTCATCATAGATCTAGGCCCTTGATTTATAACACGAGTTCCACACGTGTAGATGAGTCCCACATTCTAATTTAAATACACTGATGGCTAAGTGTAATTGAAAACGTGTCTAGACCCAAACCATTTAGATTTGATCAATTCTTTATTGGGTCAAACAACATAGGTTAAGTGGGCGGGTGCAAATATCCAATTGACTTGATTAGGCCCAAAATAAATTAGACTTTAAAAACTAATAAGTCTAACAATCTCCCACTTGGGCCAAGCAAGTCATACTGAATAGATATTATGCATAACTTTATGACGTCGAAACTTTAACCGCCGACAAAACCACGTTTCAAAACAATCTGGTCCATTAAGTGTCCTGCCACCGAACATGGCGATCGTTACCTTCTGTATAATCGAGGTAGGACCTTCCACATCACAAGTTTCAGAACCCCTAACGACATAGATGAAATGTGGACGTGTGGCATGGAAATGTCCTCTGATCAAATAAGGTACAATTCCAACTGGCTTCCACTTTATGACTCCAACGAGTCTAGCCTTATGACTCTAACGAGTCTCACTTTATGACTCCAACGAGTCTAACTACTAATTCATCAAACTCAAATGCGCAAAAGTAAACTTTAGGAAAAGCAGTTATAAATTTATTTATCAGAATCAACAAATATCCATAAAGTGCACTTAGAAATAATGTCTGTTACATAAAATTATCCACTCCCACAAAATCAGGATATCATAATGACTAGTCATCCCCATATGAGCAATATGCTCTAAGAATACTTAAGGTGAAAGTCTTTAATGAGTGAATCTGTAATGTTAAGAATAGTGTCATGTTGACTGATTTTTCCTGCACACAAAAATAAGGATATTAAATTTAGAAATAGTAGTGTGAGGTTCAGTTCTAATCCGCGGTAGCAGGGCTATGCGGGTCGTGATCCTCAAGGAGGGACTGCGATAGAAGCGTTAAGCAAGTTATACTCTAAAAATTTATCTCTTTTTTAGTTATTTTGTTAGTCACGATGGTATTTACAATGAGTTGTGGTATTTACAATGGATCGAAGAAAAGAATATGGAGAGAGATGGATTTAATCTACAAAAAAGAAATAAAAAAAAGAAGAAAAGAAAACTTACTTGAGTTGGAGAAAATAAGTGAAAACCTAATACTTTCTACCGTTTTTCGGAGGCGTTGAACGTATGAACCTTGGGATCGAACTCAGTCCGTTGTCGCATTAGGTCATCAAGCCTTGGGCAAGCATGAGTTGATACGCCTCGAGGAGGAGAACATCGCCATGGAATATCGTTGGAACCCCGATCTTCGGTATACTTATGGTTCGGTAATCGCTTGCATGCTCATCACCAATCACAGAGATGAAAAGAGAAAAAGAAATAGCAAACAAGAATAAAAGTAAAACATAGAAATAAGAAACAAAACAAAATAATACCTTTATTGCTTTAATTCATGGCAGAGAAGAGAAGATACATCAGTGTCACCCTCAATATAATCATCTCTCTCTCTCTTTAAAATAAAAAGAAAAGAAAATCTAACTACAAAGGAAGAAACCCTAGAAAAAACCTAACTTTGGCCCTTGGCTCGCCTCTGGACGCTCTGTACATTACAATGCAGGTGATATTTATAGGGCAGAAGACCACAGAGTCAGGGACGAAACTGCCCACAAAATTTGGGATTTAATCTCATCATTATTGCCGCGGATCCGCGGCTTTTGCCGCGGTTCCGCGGCAATCTGGTGGCTTCTGGCCACGCGCTTTGGCGCGTGGCCTCTCCTGGTCCGTCCATAGGGGCGCCTGCTTCTGGAATTGTAATCCTGGCCTTTTAAATCTGGATTTTCGAGATAACTTGGTAATCAAGTTACCCTTAATCCAGATTTCTTCAAATCTTCCTCCCACGAATTTCTTCTTTATCTTGGCCTTTTAATCTGATCCTGCAGGTGTTTAGGGTTGGATAGAAGTCCACCCTTCCCTAAACTTCAATAATTGCAACTCTAGCCCTTGCATAATTGCACTTTGACACTTGATATTTGCATTTTGACTCTTGGGCTTCAAATATGGGCTTTTGGGCTTCATTGGGCTTTATTTATTATTAAATTGATAATTCGAGGCCTGCACACAATAAATTACAAATTATTAATAAATGTGCAGAATAATATGAATAAATGTGCGAATGCGATGGTATATATGATGATAATTATGCACTTTTGACTACCAATCACACCCCCACACTTATCTTTTTGCTCGTCCTCGAGTAAAAACAAAGAAAAAGAAAAAGTTAATCTACCCTAACTCACTTTCGTAGGAATCACGATTGCACTTAGCACGTGCAACAAGCCGTTAAACCTCTAGGGTAACCTAGAGGATGAGTGTTGTCTCGTGAGGGTTTTCAGCGGATTACACCCACAAAATCCATAAAAAGGAAAATATTTGAATTATTATTGAAGAGACTAAGTAGTCTATAAGTTTTAGGATCCTCATTTTTATTCATTCTTCAAACCTAGTCTTTATAAAGTCAATTGTTATTCATTTTAGGTAAGGATTAAAATTGAATTTCTAATATAGTCTTTTTCGTTACCAAAAATCATATGCATCCTTATGTTTTTACTAGGAATTCCTTAACTTGGACTCTCATGCCTCTTTATTATTTTTATAACTTCATCTAATTTTCTTTCGTGTAAGTATCAAGGCTTCTTGAGGCCCTAATACCTAACTAATTGATTATTAGATGTGTTAATATAATTTTTTTTTTTTTTTTTGGCATGTATAACTCATCTAATTTTCTTTCGTATAAGCATCAAGGCTTCTTGAGGCCCTCATACCTAACTAATTGATTATTAGATGTGTTAATACATATATTATATTTCTTAGTTTTCTTAGGCTTTCTAATCCACCCATGTAACGAACTTAAAGTCGATGACTCCCAAACCGGTTGGCTTTAGGGCACCAGGTGAGAAAACACCCCGCGGACTCAAATTCGAGTGAATTAGGCCCCAAAACTAAGGACTTTATTTTATTTACTCACCTTTAGGCATGAATACTTATGCTTCTTGAGGCACATGTATCAGCTTAATTGGTGATTTATTTATTTATTTATTTATTTTTTCTTCTTTTTTTTTTATATGAGGCACAAGGTCTTTGTCTTAGAATCCTAGATATGCATTTGGTATGCATATTTCATTAAGGTAAAAATCAAGACTAATTATTTATTCAATTTCTCTCCTATACCTAAAAATTAAACAATTTATTTATTTTGACCAAGTTTTTAGAAATCCTAATCATGATTTTCCTAATCCTTAAAACTAACTTAGATTTCTTTCAAAAAATAAGTCAAAATATTGTCCTTTTTATAACATTTTTTTTTTTAAATTTTTTTTTTTAGCAAATTTTGTTAGTTTCTACCTATGTTAGTATGTTAGTAAAACCCACCCCCACACTTATCTCATGCATTGTCCTCAATGTATGAAATGAATGCATATATGCATGAAAAAGAACAAGGGAAGGCAGAAAATTACCTTAGGGGGTAGTTCCGGTGGTGGTCTAATTGGGCCAAGCGTTGCTACCCAATCAAGATAATGTAGTAATTGGTGAAACCCACCAGAAATTTTTCGTCTATAACCCACTAAAATGTATGTGTAATCATTTTTTAGAATTTTCACCCCATCAAATTTCCAAATTTCATAATAAATTTCAGAGTTAATTGTCTCAACCTCCTTGTCCCAAAATGGAGTATGAAAAGATGGAATGATTGACTTGGACATGGGAAGTACGGGAACGAATACTGACTCAGGGAAGAAGCTCAAATCAAGTAAGGGCTCAGGAGTCGGGCTAAGTTCGAGAAGTGGGTCCAAGTCAAAAAATTGAAACTCAAGTCCACAATCATCTTCCCACAATGGAATGTGACTCAATGGTGGTGATTCAAGTTCAGGAATGATAGATGTGGGAATCAAAACTGACTCTAAAATATTACCTAAGTCGGGTAACAAAACAGGAGTCAATAATGATTCAGGAATTTGAACTTGATCATAGATTTGAGAATCTAGGTCACATTCGAGTTCTAATTCGGGAAAGGAAAAACTTGCCAAATTATCAGAATTTGAAGTTTCGGCAAGTTCACAAGATGGTACTGAATTAGAAACTTGTTGTTCCAAGCAACTTGGTTCGTCGGCTCCAATCAAGTGGTCATCGATATCAGAATCAGCCGGCCGGTGTAAGCATTCCACCATCAAATCTATGTCATGATCACGGGCTAATTTAGCCTCAGTCATGGCAGCTAGCATCCCTTCATAGTCGATTGGTGGATCATATTCTGATTGGACTTGAAAATAGGACGGGTAATCGTGATAAATTTGTGAGTCGCTGGACTCACGTATCATCATGTCTAAAATTGATGGTGATTTTTGCTTGGACTCATTCCTACTCATCATTTCCAAGATAGATGGATTTCTATTCTGAATGGGTGGATCTGAGTATGAATTTTGGGAAGAATGTGGACTAGATGGATATGAAGGACAATTAGGTTGAGAATTAGACTCGGGGGACTCGAAACCCCATGAACTCTGTGACGAGTTGAAATTATTATGAAAATTATAGTCATAAGATGGGGGTGTGGGTTATATTCATTCGGATAAGACCATTCCGGCACACTAGATTGGTCAAAGTTAGGGTATGCCGGGTTGGTAATATCCGAATAATAGTTAGGGGTGTAATATGGATTAAAATTGGAATTATTATTATATGCCATATCACACCAACACAAACAACACAAACAAATAAACAAACAAAAAAAAAAAATTCTAACCTAAGTTAGGGTAGACCTAGACCTAGACGACTCCTAACTGGTTAGACTGTCCACGGGAGGTAGGGTGTAGACTTTGACCACAAGTTAATCAGCCAGGTCGGGGCAAGAGTGGTGGGAGGTTTTCCGTCAAAGACGTTCCTTAATTAAATAACCACCACACTTCGGGCTTTCGGCCCTCAATCCCCTTCCTAGACACTGATTTGGCAAGAGTCAACTTCCAACACCGTTCCCCCTAGGATAATCTCCTAATTGAGTCCGAGATGTCCCTAGGGCCAACGTCTACTATTTTTTATGTTAGGCTTGGGTTAGTGAGTGCTCGGGATATGATTTTTGGGCTAAGGAAGGGTGATGAAATCCCCACCTTATCTTGTTAATGGGTTATGCCCTTAAGATGAATTAGTGCAAGTGTACAAGATAAATAGATAAGAATCACTCAAAGCAGAAAATCAACCAAGAAATGAATCCTATTCTACATGCAATGCGTACGTACCTTGCCTCCAGCACTCTTCAACAGTAAATAAAAATAATTGAAAAGACACGTGCCTAATATGCAAACGTCTAATCAACTTTTAACGATTACAACCAATTTTTTACTGTTGATTAAATTAGCAGGTATATGGTGAATAATACAGAAAGTTAAGTACTGCAGAAGCTGTATTTTGCAGAGCTGAAGAGCCTGCAGAAAATTGGTTAGGAGTCAACTCCTTTGTGCCGCGTTTGCGCGGCTTTTGCCGTGGGAACGCGGCACTCTGGAGGGATCCTGGGCTCTGCTTTCTTGAGCAGAGTCCCAGGTCCACTTATATGTCACTGCAGTTGCCAAAATATTGTTTCTTCACCTGTAACCTGCAACAGAAAAGAATAAAGAATAAGTTAATAATTAAAATTTTTTTTTGTTTTAGAGATAACTTACCGTCCCTCCCCGGCAACGGCGCCAATTTGTTGACTGATTTTTCCTGCACACAAAAATAAGGATATTAAATTTAGAAATAGTAGTGTGAGGTTCAGTTCTAATCCGCGGTAGCAGGGCTATGCGGGTCGTGATCCTCAAGGAGGGACTGCGATAGAAGCGTTAAGCAAGTTATACTCTAAAAATTTATCTCTTTTTTAGTTATTTTGTTAGTCACGATGGTATTTACAATGAGTTGTGGTATTTACAATGGATCGAAGAAAAGAATATGGAGAGAGATGGATTTAATCTACAAAAAAGAAATAAAAAAAAGAAGAAAAGAAAACTTACTTGAGTTGGAGAAAATAAGTGAAAACCTAATACTTTCTACCGTTTTTCGGAGGCGTTGAACGTATGAACCTTGGGATCGAACTCAGTCCGTTGTCGCATTAGGTCATCAAGCCTTGGGCAAGCATGAGTTGATACGCCTCGAGGAGGAGAACATCGCCATGGAATATCGTTGGAACCCCGATCTTCGGTATACTTATGGTTCGGTAATCGCTTGCATGCTCATCACCAATCACAGAGATGAAAAGAGAAAAAGAAATAGCAAACAAGAATAAAAGTAAAACATAGAAATAAGAAACAAAACAAAATAATACCTTTATTGCTTTAATTCATGGCAGAGAAGAGAAGATACATCAGTGTCACCCTCAATATAATCATCTCTCTCTCTCTTTAAAATAAAAAGAAAAGAAAATCTAACTACAAAGGAAGAAACCCTAGAAAAAACCTAACTTTGGCCCTTGGCTCGCCTCTGGACGCTCTGTACATTACAATGCAGGTGATATTTATAGGGCAGAAGACCACAGAGTCCGGGACGAAACTGCCCACAAAATTTGGGATTTAATCTCATCATTATTGCCGCGGATCCGCGGCTTTTGCCGCGGTTCCGCGGCAATCTGGTGGCTTCTGGCCACGCGCTTTGGCGCGTGGCCTCTCCTGGTCCGTCCATAGGGGCGCCTGCTTCTGGAATTGTAATCCTGGCCTTTTAAATCTGGATTTTCGAGATAACTTGGTAATCAAGTTACCCTTAATCCAGATTTCTTCAAATCTTCCTCCCACGAATTTCTTCTTTATCTTGGCCTTTTAATCTGATCCTGCAGGTGTTTAGGGTTGGATAGAAGTCCACCCTTCCCTAAACTTCAATAATTGCAACTCTAGCCCTTGCATAATTGCACTTTGACACTTGATATTTGCATTTTGACTCTTGGGCTTCAAATATGGGCTTTGGGCTTCATTGGGCTTTATTTATTATTAAATTGATAATTCGAGGCCTGCACACAATAAATTACAAATTATTAATAAATGTGCAGAATAATATGAATAAATGTGCGAATGCGATGGTATATATGATGATAATTATGCACTTTTGACTACCAATCATGTCATCACTATCAACAGACAAAATATGATTCCGAACTTTATCATTGATGACAAGAAACTTGATGTCGATATGCTTCGACTTTACTGAACTCTTGTCACTATTGTAGTAGAGCTCTATAGCTCTTATTATCACAGTGTAGCTGTAATGGCCTCTCGACTAAATCCACCATCTTCCTACAATAAGGAAAATATAACATGAAGTGGACTTCCTATTGTCGATACATACAACATAATCTGAATCTGTGTATCCGATCAACTGCAACTGATCAGATTTCATGTAGTCTTCTATTGATATCGCATTACCTTCTTGACAGTCTTCCAGAGATCAATCCCATGATTGATCAAGTTTCTGTCAAGTTTCTCAATGGTATATGCTATTCTGGATTGGTACAAACTTGAGCACACATCAGACATCCAACTGCCAATGCATATGGAATGTCTTCCATTTGCTCTTTCCGTAGATCATTCTTGGGACATTAGAGTAGACTTAACTTATCTCCCTTAGTGACAGGCGTATCACCCAAAGAGCAATTCTTCATGCCATATCTATCTAGCACTTTATCGATATAGGCCTTTTGTGATAAACCTAATATTCCACGTGTCCTGTCACGTTGAATCTGGATGCCTATCACAAAAGAAGCGTCTCCAAGATCTTTCATCTCAAAGTTCTTTGAGAGAAGACTCTTAGTGTCAAGTAAAAGAACCATATCGTTACTTGCTAGTAGAATGTCATCCACATATAGCACAAGAAATAAAAGTCTACTCTCCTTAAATTTATGGTAAATACATTGATCAACTATATTTTCCTTAAACCAAAATTGGATATTACTTGATCAAATTTCAAATACCATTGACGGGATGCTTGCTTTAAACCATAAATTGATTTCTTTATTTGCAAACCAAATATTATGAAACTTTCACTTTAAAACTTTATGGTTGCACCATATAGATTTCCTTCTTAATGCTACCATTAAGAAAGGCAATCTTAACATCCATTTGGTATAACTCCAGGTCAAAGTGAACCACGAGTGCCATAATAATCTTAAAAGAATGCTTCATGAAAACTAGGGAGAAAGTCTCCTTATAATCAATGCCCTTTCTTTGAGTGAATCCCTTTGTGACAAGATGTGCCTTATACCTTATGACATTACCTTTCGAATCCCGCTTGGTTTTGAATACTCATTTACAACCAATCGGTTTCTTTCCTTCAGGCAACTCTACTAAATCCCAAACATCTTTGTCCTTTATGAATTTTAACTCATCTTTCATGGCATTTGACCACTTATTGGAGTGAATGTTGAGTTTGGCCTCATTTAAGAATGCGGGGTCATCCTCTAGCCTTATGTCAAACTCATGCTATTGGAGATAAACTATATAGTCATTTGTAATGACTGATCTCCTCTTCCTAGTTGATCTCCTAGGCACTTGTGGTTGAGAATTTTCAGTTTCTACCTCACCAGCATGATCTACTTCAGGATGAACTGTATATGTATCTTGTAAGGATGCAACTGTATTTTCATCTTGAAGTGGAACAACTACTTTATCATTTGGAACAATTATCATGGGTATAACAATATGTTCTTTCTTAAATATGAAATCTTTATGTAGTTGACTCCCACTGTTCTGAATATTCTCAAAAAAAAATTTAGCAACCCGTCTTTATGTTCTTAGTGGAGGGACAATAAAACTTAAAGCCTTTATACCTCTCAGAATACCTTACGAATAAACAGCTAACTGTCCTTGAGTCCAACTTCTTCTCATATGATATATATGGTCGAGCTTCCGCTGGACAACCCCAAACATGTAGATGCCAAATACTGAGAGATTTTCCAGTCCATAACTCATATAGGGTTTTAGTTACTGTTTTGCTAGGTACTCTATTAAGGAGGTGACAACCATCTTTAAGGCTTCAATATATAATGACTCTGGTAGAGTAGTGTGAGCTATCATACTCCCAACCATATCCTTTAGTGTGTGATTTTATCTCTCAGCAATACCATTTTGACGAAGTGTCCCTGATATGGTATACTAAGCGACAATACCACTCTTTCAGAAATTAACAAATGATTCTGGACATTTACCTGATTCGTCATATCTGTCATAGTACTCACCACCATAATCAGATCTAACGGCTTTAAACATGTCCAATGATTGAGATTTCTCATGGAACAAGTGTAGGTACCTATAACGAGAGTAATTGTCTGTAAAAGTGATGAAATATTCATGACCATTCCAAGAAGTTGTAGGGAATGGACCACAAATGTCTGTATACACCAAATTAAGACACCTGAACTTCGTCTAGTACCAAACTTTCTAATGTTTCTTTAATTAATTTTCGCTTAGTGCCTATGCTATTCACATATAGAGATTCAGTATATAAAGCATGAAGTTTCAATTTATATAGCCATCAATCAGAATTCTAGTACCAACAACTTTAGATTTGAAAAGTAGACTAAGCATTTCATTATTAAGAGTGACAGTAAAACTAGATCTGTCTAACAAATGAAATTGAAATATGATTCCGCCTAAAAGGACGGTACATATAAAGTCTCATCCAAATCTAAAACCAAAAAAACAGAATCTAATTTAAGCCTACAAACTCCAATAGCTTTAATTGCAACTTTATTTTCATCACCCATGTATACGTATCGCTCAGCTGGGCTGGGCCTCCTTTGGGTTTGAAAGTTCTGCATTGAATCGCTTATGTGAATTATCCATTCATAATTTATAAAGTGGCACCAAAGCTAAACTAATCTCAGAACAAACATAAATATGAGATATACCCGCTAAATAGCTATTTCTGATACTTTATGCATTCTTACTTGAGGTGGCTTACTTTCCTACAGAAGAAGTATGCAATGACCTTAGGCTACTTTTTCTGCACTTTTGCCACTTAGGATCAGCCACTGTAGTGGTGTTTATGTTCCTCCCTTTAGTTTCACTTTCCTTTTCTTATTAGAAGTTTACCCTGGATGCTAAGTGAGCACTGACTTTATCGGGCATAGCACTTCTAATAGTTATAGGAATAGTGTACTTTATGACCATTAGACACATATTGTAAGATCTCTCCCACTTACCATAATTGACCTTTTCTTTGCTGAACTTTTATTAGTAATAGTAGAGATCCATCAATCTTTAAGGTGTACTCTAGGTGCATGAATTCAAGAACGATCATTTACGTGGTCTTATCACTTCTTAAAGTTTGTACCATTCAATTTAAACTACATAAGTGTACAATTTCTCATCAGTTTGACATAAACATTGCATTTAATAAAATTCTACTGTAATAACCATAAAAAAAAATGAATTTCAGAAAATGCAACCAGTTTAACCGATAGAGCTGCCGGTTAAACTTTCAGAACAAGTTGTGTCTCTATATGCCAACACTGTACTGGCCCAATATAGATATCCTAAAGTCTAGGTCCTATGTAAGAGAACAACCTTCCTTTGGGCCGACTGTCACTTTATAGGATTGGTCCTAAAGTTTAAGTAATCTATATTGGCCATATAATATATGTAATGACCCGGCCATAATGACAACCTTCCTTTGGGCCGATTGCCACACGCATGGGCCACACAAATTTATGCATCTATATTCTTGTTCCGCCATCGGACTAGTTGATGAGGGTAATGCAATATGGGCCAATAGTGTGACAACCTTCCTTTGGGCCGATTACCACACATCAAGGTTCTCCCACTTGCATTACCCACATCAAGTATTCGACGCCGTACATAATTCGGCCAAACAATAGTCTTCCTTTGGGCCGGCTATTGTCCGCATGAACTACATACGCAATTAAATAAGCTCTTTTATAAATTCTTTAACTTGAACATGTATATATTTTTATCTGTGTGTTATTAACTATAGTATACATCAATATTCATCATGCTAGACAATATAAGCAATAATATAAATATTTATGAAGTGGAAGCATGTAAGGGTACACATAACCATGATAAATAAATACTTTAATGCCTTCTTTATGTCAACTAACTACTGTTTTGTCATGTCTAATGCCTGTAATACTGTAGTGCTCGTCAAGAGCTTCGAAACGGCTGTTTACATGCCCAAAACAGAGGTCGTATGAGCCCGTAACGGCTAATTGAAGTTTCTATTGGCAAAACGGGTCTGCAGTGCTTATCGGGTCTGAATCAGACCCGACCCGCAATGGTTAACTTATGGGTTTCCTTAATAGGTCGGGTTTAAATAAACTGAATAAAACCCAATTAACTTAATGTGAGATTGATTGAGATTAGATTTCTTTATTTGAGTAGAATTATATCCAAAATATCCTTAATAGGCTAGAATTATATCTCAATCATAATACCCAAATCAATCTCAACAATCCCAATTGAAATTTAATATGAGATTAATTAGTAGTAGGTTTCCTTATTAGAGTAAAATTCAATCTCTAAATTCTTAATTCTAATTAATCTCATAATCTCAAATTAAGGAAACCCTAAATAATTAACCATTTTTTTTTTTTTTAATAATCCACAACAAGCATCCGTTTGCCTTACATGTGCATGCATGCAGGCCATGTCAATTTATTTTTTTTTTTTGAAAAACACTTCAAAATGCATGCGCTAGTGCTTCCAGCGCATGCATCTAACATCCTCTTTTTTTTTTTTTTTTAAATACCTTGTGCTGCATGCATTGCTTGCATGCAGCCGACCATGCTACAGTTTTTTTTTTTTTTAACTGTAGAATAACACACAAATCAAATTTTATAAAAATATATATACATGTTAAAGTCAATAAAAAAACACTCCTTTTAACCTTTTGATCCAACATATGAGACACAAAATATTTATTGAATCAAAGGAGATATTTTTATGATATTTATAGATCATAATTTCTGTAGATCCCTATGATCTGATAAAGAGGAGGCTCTGATACCAATTGTTAGATCTAAATTTATTCCATACAAGATCTACACATATACTGTAAGCCTCTTTATCATGATCAAAGGGAAGGAGGGTTTTAGGCATACCTGATTCCATTGCGAGGATGCCGAATATTGCACGATCTCGAAGGCACCGGAGTTGAGGGAGAGGATTCTTCTCTCCAGCCACCAAGTTCTCTTCTTTATCCTTAGAGGAGATGAGAGGCCTCTAAGAGAGAGATGATTATTCTTGTTGGTGGAGAGGGAACCCTACTCATGGTATATATAGCATCAAGAAACCCTAGTTCAACTCATCATAGATCTAGGCCCTTGATTTATAACACGAGTTCCACACGTGTAGATGAGTCCCACATTCTAATTTAAATACACTGATGGCTAAGTGTAATTGAAAACGTGTCTAGACCCAAACCATTTAGATTTGATCAATTCTTTATTGGGTCAAACAACATAGGTTAAGTGGGCGGGTGCAAATATCCAATTGACTTGATTAGGCCCAAAATAAATTAGACTTTAAAACTAATAAGTCTAACATTAATTACTTTCTTTCCGGGTAG
This sequence comes from Agave tequilana, assembly GCA_038442645.1. Taxonomy (NCBI): domain Eukaryota; kingdom Viridiplantae; phylum Streptophyta; class Magnoliopsida; order Asparagales; family Asparagaceae; genus Agave; species Agave tequilana. The sequence goes on along the minus strand of JAVJIF010004954.1, from coordinate 95,417 downwards.
AAGTATAGATCTTTACACAGTCTTTCTTTCTGGGCAGAACTCTAGACCTTTACAATTGCTTCTTTTATTGATTTTCTTTATGGGTAGAAGTCTAGACCTTACAATCCACTCCCTTTCGGGATAGAAGTGTAGACTTATCACCAAACTATTTCTCAAGTGGTTAGATTTTCTCACACAAACTATCACAAGAAAAGTTTGTTCTCTTAACAAAATGAGAACCAATAAAGCTCAGATAATAATAAGAAAAAATTATAACTTTGAGGCTCAACTATCGAAGGATCAAGACAACTATAATTTGGCACTATAGATTTAAATGATTGATAAATCAAGATAAAAGTTTTAGATCTAGAAATTTTGAGTGTTTTTGAAAGATTGAGAAAGTGGTATAGAAAGTGTAAAATAATATCGCAATCAAGAAGCTTAAAAGAACAAAAGTATCACTCTTTAAATCTTTAAATTGAAAAGAAAATATTAGATCTTCAAAATATTTGATCAAGAATAGATCTAGATAAATGAATGAACAAGTTGAAAGTTTAAGCTCTGAAATCCTTGAGTGCTTTGAAGAAGAATGAGAGGAAAGAATAGCAAGTGTAAAATAATATCTCAATCAAGAATCTTAAAAGCACAAATCACTCTTTAGTGCTTTGAAGAAGAATTAGAGAAAAGAATATCAAGTGTAAAATAATATCTCAATCAAGAATCTTAAATGCACAAATCACTCAATGTTGAGAAAAGAATGGAAAAATAAGCTCTTCAAAATATTTGTTTAGATATAAATAAAAGTTTGATCTAAAATCTATAAGAATTTTGGAGAAGATTGATAGAGAGTAGAAAGTGTAAATCAATTCTCAATCACAACTAGAAAGCACACTTGAATCACTCTTTGAAAAGATTGTTGAATAAGCTTATAAAAGAAAAATATTTGTTGGAGATTCGAATACGATTTTCCAAAAGTTGTTGAATGAGCAGTGCAAAGTAGTATTTATACAGAGGAGAAAATAAGTGTGCGTAAAAAGAAGTTCAGCCCAAAATTTCGTGTTCAAATCTTCTCAAAATAACATTCTATATTCTTTCAATCGATCGCTGAAGTGTGATGGTGGATCGGTTTGATTACTCAAATCTAGCCCAAGTCAAAAAGGTCAATCCAGCAAACAATCGATGGTATTGGTGGTCGATCCGTGGATGAACAGTAAAAAAATCAACAGTCATATGTGACTGTATCGTTAGTGACTTGTACTTACACTCAAATTAAAATATTCATATTCAGAAAGTTTTGCATAAATTCAAAATCTGTAGAAAAATTGATCGAATTTGCAGTCGATCCTAATAAGACAAAAGCAAAATTTTGTGGGTGGTTAATCGACCTCGAGGTCGATCCAAGACGCAAAAGAAACTTGAAATAGAGAATGATCTGCATCACCCTAGCAGTCGATCGCAACCGTAGCACGGCGCTTTAGAGGATGGTCTGCATCGACCTGGCGGTTAATCCGGGTCGTGACCGTGAGCACTGAACTCTGGCGGACGATATGGTTCGACCAGGAAGTCGATCGCTTTGCACGTTGCTTAGTTTCTAAAAATTACAGTGTCAATCTGTTCGACCGCTGAGTTCTAGCAATCGATTCAATTACCCCAGAAAAAAGTTTTGAAGTCGTGAAAAGTTTGTACTAAAATGATCATAATTTTAACTATATACCTTAGATTGATATGAATTTCATTAGAAAGTAGACTTCAAGACCTTTCTATTGATATGTAGAATGTTAGTGTTGGAAAGAAATATCAATCATAATCTGAATTTATAAAGTAAATGACAAGGAAAGCTCAAAAATCCAGATTGATAAAACCCAAATTTTTGAAAAATTGATTTAAATGTCTTTGAAAAAATATGAGAAAATCTGTATAAATTCTAATGGGAAAAAAAGGTAAATAGGCACAGATTGATATTAAAATACAATTAAAAATCTTTTGGGCAATTCAACAAACTTAAGGGAAAAACACTTGATATCAAAACAAAATGTGTTTGCGTAATTGTGAAAATGCAATCTAGTGTTGATCCAACAACCTCAAACTCAAAACAACATGATTTAAATACCTTTAAAAAATATGAAGTAATTTGTGAAAATCTCAATAGGCATAAAATCAAAGTTGTTAAACCCAAATCAATAATCTAAATACATTTTAATAGCTTTTGGACATATCAATAAAACTTGAGAGAAATCATACTTGATTTTAAATCAAAATGAATATGCACAAGTATGAAAATGGATTCTAGAGTCAAATTAAGTTCTTACCTTAGTTCTTCTTATCGTACATATGAAGTCCTAATGAATATTGACATTGTAAGCTCTATGATTTCTTTAATCTTGAATCTTCATGTGAAGCCTTTTGAATATACAATGTTAAAGCTTCATGACTTATTGAATCTTCAAGTCTTTAATTATTACCTTGAAGTCTCAATAGATATTTAAAAGTTTAGCTACATGATTTCTTGGATCTTTAATTGTTTACACTAATACAATATTAGGCTTTCACGTTACTAAACGACGTCAGTTTTTCATCAAAACGGCATGGAAATATCATGGTGACATTTTTGTAAATAAATAAAAAGAAACTACATCGGTTTCTTATAAAAACCGACAGGAAAATGTCCCGGTGGAATTTTTGTAAATAAGTGAAAAAGAAACGACGTTGATTTCTCATAAAAAGTGACGTGAAAAGTCAGTGGTTTTTCTCAAAATAAGTGAAACTCTGTGAAAAACCCACTAGCTCCTCATCTTGACGCGGATCGCTGACGTGGCACCTCATCCAATGGTGAAAAAAAGCCATCACAGATTCACAAGTCTCTAATGTCTCTCCCTCTCTTTCTAAATCGCTGACGAGTCATGAAGAACGAAGGACGAAGGCTGAAGGATAGATTCGACCTGGCAAGGCCGCTGTTGATGGGCAGATCCGACCAGGCGAGACCATTCGAGGCCGAGCTCAGATGGGAGCAAGGTCACTGTTGACGACCGGGCGTTCGATCTGCTTATCGACAGTGGCTTTTTAATTTCTTAATTGTCCTTCATTTTTTTCAATTCTAAATTGAGATTGTTGAACTCTGAATTGAAATTTGCAATCTTTTTCTTTCAATTTTTTCTTTCATTATCCATCAATTTCTCAATTGTCCTTCAATTTTTTCAATTTAATCTCAGCTCTGAGATTTGTAATTGAGAGGAAAAATTTGATAGATTTGCAATTTCGATCTCAATCGTGAATGAGAATGGTGCAAGAAGGGTAACTGAGATTTGCAATTGAGAACTGAGTATTTGAGATTGAGGCTCGACACGATTGAGATTTGCAAATTTTTTTTTAATGATGCAATCCAATTATGTTCTGTGAATTTTGACTGATCTGATCCGATTGTTGAAGCTCAACACGATTGAGTTTTGTGAATTTTGAATGATCAAATTCGGTTTTGCTCTGATTGAGATTGAGTTTCTTTGAATTTTGCTGGGATTGGGCCTCTTCGGGCCTCGCCCTCCGCCTCGGTGGAGATTATTTTAAAAAAATTACAGGTTTTAGGGCGTGTTTGGTAAGTTGCAAAACGTTTGCAAAATGCAAAAAGTTTTGCAACTTTACATTTAAAGTTGTTTGGTTTTGTTTGCAAAATACAAAATGCAAAACACTTTTGCAACTCTTCTTTTCCCACTTGCAGTTGCTACAGTTAAATTTGTGGTCATGTAAATCTCACTTTTACACTCATATTTTCCCACTTGCAGTTGCTACAGTTAATTTTGTGGTCATGTAACTGTCACTTGTAGTATACTTACAGTTCAAAACAGTTACTTGATAATCAATATATAATTAAATATTATTAAATATTTAATATTTTAATAGTGTTCAATTTTTTATTTAATTATTTAATTATTTTATATTTTTAATCTTTAACATTTTTATTGTTTTAATATTTAATATTTTACTTTTTTAATTTAATATTTATTATTAATATTTTATTATTTTATTAATACTTATTCCATTTTTTATTATTTTATTTAGAGTTAATATTTTATTAATATAACAGTATTATACTTTAATATAAAATTACTATATATTTAATTATTTATTTTTAATATAAAAAATTACTTTATTAATATCATAATATAATTTATTATTATATTAATATTTTATTATGTTAATATTGTAATAATAATTCAGTATAATAATACTATAATGATAATTTATTATTAAATTATAATTATATTTTACTTTATTAATTTTATATTTCTATAATATTACAATAATATTATAATTAAATTTATATTATAATAATTTTCAAGTATTTTAATATTATAATATTATAACTATATTTTATTATTGTTGTAACATTTTTTAATATTTATATTTTATTAGTATTCTTAAAATTTTATTAATGTTCTTTAGGTTTTTTTAAAATTTTATATTATTTATTTAGTTAATATTTTAGTAATATTTTACTATTTATACTAATATTTTATTAATATTATTGTTATGAATAAAATATTAAGATTATTAATTTTTTATCTCAAATTTATTAATACAATTTAATTTGCAATAGTAGATTTAATTTAATAGTATTATAATATTTAAATCACTGCTACAGTTAATTTTGTGGTCAACTTTTCCACTTACACTTTTACATTACCAACCAAACACCGCAAAACACAATATACTTTACCATTTACACTTTCACTTTATCAACCAAACACCGTAAAACACAATATACTTTTCCATTTACACTTCACTTTATCAACCAAACACCGTAAAACACAATATATTTTCTCTGCTACAGTTCACTTTTTCCATTCTCATTTTACGACTTACGACTTGCGACGTTTTGCAACGAAACAAACAGGCCCTTAATGTCGGTTCTAAAAAGAACTTACATCGTAGCTGGATAACAGACATCAATATAAAACCAACGTGAGAAGTCTTCAACTTTTACGTTGAACCAATCGTAGCTGGTTCACAGTTTTTCTTTCACGTGTTGGTTTTAATCTGACATGGTATTTTTTTTTCCCCCTCCTTGTAGTGCTGATTGAACATATTTATTGCATGATTATTACTAAATTCTTGCATCTATTCTATACTAAATCGTGCTAATAATCGTATCTTAATTTATAAGTTTGACTTAATTAAGAGGGAGAAGATTAGACGAAATAATACCCAGTTAAAATCAAATTTAACTTGATCTATTTGATTAGCTAAAGATACTCTCAAATTTAATTCAGTTAATTCAGATTTGTAAAGATCTATTCGGTTAAATGGAGAGTCAATGAAGATCAACGAAGATCAGATTTAAATCGAAAACTAAACTGAAAATCTAGTTAAACAGAAGGGGATATAATCAAAACTAGGATCTCTGCTACCTGAATGTGCCATCTGGCCAGGATCCGCTGTAATTGCCGCGGATCCGCTGCAAGTGCCGCGGATCCGCGGCATTGTTGGAGAGATAGGGGGAGCGATAACTTTCCCTATCTTCAAACGCTCTTCTTTGATTCTTATTTGGCTATAAATACTACATTTTCCGGAATTTAGGAGGAGGAAGACTAGGACTAAATTCTTGCTTTAATTTTAGGGTTTATGATCAATGTTAGATAATTTTGAAAAATTGTATCTCAATTTTTTACTATGTAGTTCTGTCCAGTAACAAGTGAGAGAGAGAGGAAAAGATAGTGTAATTTACCTTTGAAGTGACATCAAAGGCGATTCACCTTGTTTATTCAACTCTTCTTCAAATTTCTGATATGTTGCATTTCAATTCTATGTTTTGCTTTACATCTAGTATGAGTAGTTAAATCAGTTTTTTTTTTTTTGTGCTCACTATTGTCTCTCTCTTCTATCCTTCTTTGTTTTAAATGATTTTTATGCAAAGAACCTAACGGAATCATATGGATGCCTTAAACTAAGTCTTGCATCTTTACAAGTGTTCTTGAAGGCACATGAGTATAAGTTTGGATTTCTAAACTTTTCATTATAATGCTTGAACTTGTTTTTACTTCACATTTGTAAAACAAACTTGATGATTAACATTCAGTTCAAGAGTCATTTTTAAAAGGAGTTAATTTTTCCATATGACATCTTATTTTCTTTACTTCTACTTTCAAAATTCAAGTTGAAATTTTGGCCTATGATCGAGTTGAGGCACTAAGTTAGACCCAAACTTCAAGGGATCCATATATTCTAATCAAAACTAAAAATATACATACATATCTCAAATACAAATGAGTCCATAATAGAATTTGCATGAAAGCAAGAGACTCAAGGGTATACATGTATATTTATTAGTTTTGGACAAAAATTACATATGCATGAAGCTAAACATATACAAAAAAAGAAAAAACATGTATAAATGAAAGAATCTTCAAAACTAGGTTATACAAGTACATGTAATGAGTACAAATAACTAATGAAGCACAAACATACAATAATCAAGTGTAGCTCACAACTTGTACAAGATAGACACACGTTTTAACAAAAACTACATTTAAACAAGTAATCACCACATGAAGTACAAAACATGATCATTTAGCATAATGAGCATAAAACCAAAAACATGCTAAAATTATCAATTGTAAAAGCATGTAAATAAAAAATAGGAGTTTAGAGATAGTTACCAATCCATAAGAACTATACTCAAGTCTTCAAACCATGGTGGTCCTCCCACCAAACTTCCTTGATAGCGATGCATCAATAGGGTATATCCATCTAGGTCTTGCATCTACCACCAAGGCACTATATCTCTCACGTCATGTGAGAGCCCACACCTACATCAAATACAAGTGGTGGGAATTTTGGTACCCATTTTGTTTTGGGTCCATGGGGGTTAGCATCATAAGGAACCCAAACATTTTTATCATTTGCAAATTTATAGAATTTAATATATAAAAGCAAATCTTGCAAGATGGCCTTTGCGGTCACAGTGTGTACATTTATACACTCTAGCATGCATATGAGTGTGATCATGATGTGCAAAGCGTGTATATGTATGCCGTGGGTTATGTGCATGAACATGTGGAGCTTATTTCTTTAGAAATAAGGCTTCCAATTTAGAAAGATTAAATGCATAATTGCTCAAAGTTGAGCTCAATCAATTTATTCTATTTTTCAAAATTTGAACCTCATTTTTATCAATAGCAGCATGAAGAGCATGACAAGAATGAGAATCAGCGATCCTTTTCTTTTAGAAATGTTTTCTTTTTCTTTTGAAATAATTTTTCTTTTCAAAGAGTTGTTTTCATCCAAAGCAATCTCTTTTTCTTTTTCCACCAAAGTGATTTTATATTTCAAAGATTTATTTCCTTCACAAATATCATTTAATTTTGAAGCTAAGAAAATATTCTCTTTTTTAAAAAAATTCATTTTCTTATGAAATGCATTCAAATTTATTTTGAAAAGAATAATTTTCTTTTAAAATGGAATCATATTTAATTTTCAATTTTTTATTATCCTTTTTGAGTAAATCATATTTTTCAAGAAGTTGTTGACAAAATATAGCAAGCTTATCATATGACATGTCAACATCCTCATCAAGCTTGGATTCAGAATTTACCTCAAGGGGACTATCCCCTTGGACCATGTAGCATATGCTGGAAGCCACGCTTCTATCATCCGAGTCGCTCCCCACATAGTATTGCTTTTGTTCACCAAGGGAGATAAGAGTGTTCCATACTACAAAAGTCGAATCAAAATTAGCAACCCTAAATAAATATTCATCATTTAGGGTAGATCTTAAAGCATGAAGGGTTTTTGCATTAGCCTCCAGGTTTTACCATTTAAACAATATGAATCTTTAATAGTGGTAAAATAAACATGAATTCCTAGGGCTTTGAGGTACATTGACATCTTAACCTTCCAAATTCGAATGTTAAGAATATCAAATATGGGAGGTGTCATGAAATCCATGTGTGTGTAAACAAATATTGTGATTAGCTAAAAATGAGGATCTTTAACTCAAGGTTGTTTGAACCAAATCAAGAGCACCAAGCTCTGATTCCACTTGTAGGTCACCTAGAGGGGGTGAATAGGTGACTAGCTAATCTAATGATGAATAATGTGGAATTAAAAATTATTTAAACAAATTAAAAATATTATGCAAAACACACCAAGTATAACACAAGAATGTAGCCGAATTCTCGGTGAAGGGCTCTGAACTATCTCCTCAAGATTCCTCTAGATAAGAATTGCCGCTATGGCTCTCTTGGTTGAATACAAGTACGAGCAAACAATCCCAAGCATATAACAATAGAGCACAAGATATATCAAGCATATAAAGAGATAAGTAATATAAGCATGCAAGATATAAACACAAGTGAGAGATAGAGAGAGAAAGCAATCGCAAACACGGGAGATTTGTTTCGAGGTTCGAGCACCCTTGCTCTATGTCCCCGCCTTCAACACTATGAAGGATTTCTACTAAAAACGATGCCACCGGATCACTCGGTGCCACAACACCTACAACGAGTTCACACTATAACTCCTTGGACTCACTAGTCTCTCTCTTGTTCCCGCAAGAACAACACAACATGAACTCACAAGTTCGCCGAGGCCGCACCTCTACAACAGTCTCCAATATAAGGTAGAATACTTGATGATCTCTTCTCTTTGATCACCAACAAACACTCTCACAATAAAAGCTCCTATAAGATAGATAAGACTATAAAAAGCTCAAGCTACTGTGAGAAAAACTTGGATAGATTTAGAGGTGGAAAACTCAAAGAAAAGATTTTGAAAAACTCAAGAGAATAACTCTTGATAAACACTCTTTTGATATGGAAGTTTATCCCAAAAACTTATTGAAAAACTTCTGTGGAAGATGGAAAAAATTAGCTCCAAAACACTTTTCAAAATCTTATAAAAAACTCACCCACAGATCCCATATTTATAGGCCAAGAAAAACTAGCTGTTATGCTTCAAAAACTGGCCAGAATGGCCTGTCGATCGACCGGGCGGTCGACCGACCAATGGTCAAATTTCTGACCGTTGGACACCGGCGGTCGACCGGGCGGTCGATCGACCACTGTGCAATAGGTCAACTTGGAGTACAATTTTGAGGTCTAAAACATCCTAATTTTGAAATAAGTATATAGGATGAAGTTGTAGATCTTGAAGTCTTCTTTCGCATGCAACTCAAATCAAATCAATATAATATTGGAATAGAACGTTATCAATAAAATATTGAAAGGTGTCAAATCAGAAATTGTAAACTGTTTTTAGAACAAGAACGTACTTCAACCCAATATATGACATTCTGAAAATTTAAATCAGAAAATGATTATTGAATATGAAATGTAGCCCTAAAAGTTATATTTAAAATTCAATTTAAATCATGTTGATTGAATATAATAATCAAAAGATATGGCTAGAAAACTATAAAGGTGTCGAGTAGATCAACAGAACGGTCGGCCGCCCGGTCGACCTAGAAAACTTGAGAGCTCTGTAAACTCAATCGGTTGACCGGTCGGTCGATCTCTACTGTGGTCGACCGGTCGGTCGATCGAGCTCAAATCATATGGGTTTGTGGTTAGACGGGAAAGGTGTTGTATTATGGAGTATAAAAATGTATTCGATGTACCCTTTCCTATCTCCGTTATAGCATAAGGCTATACCGAGTCGATTCTCAGGGAGAGCTAGCGATAGAAGCGTTACGAATCGTAGTGAAGAAATGTAAACGAAGTGTCTTCTATGCTCAATAGAATAAAACAATCATGGAACAAGAAATGAAAGAATGGATGAATATGTTCATGATGGAAAGTGGAAAGAAATCAAGATTGGATTTGGTGTTAACACTAGAAAGAATGAAATGGAAGAATACAAACCATGACTAGCTTACCTTACTACCTTACCAATACTTACTAAACTCCGTGATAGTGAAGGCGTGCCTCATGTTGTCACTCCATCGGCGTAGGTTTTGTCTTGCGTGTTGATCTAATTACTTTCTCATGTAGATGAAGGGTGGTTTAACCCATCGGAGAAGAGAAGACCATCCAACTTGCAAGATGAACTAAAGCAATCACCCATGAGTTAGTGAAGATGGCAAGGCTAGTGGTTAGCTAGTACATGGAGAAAGAATTAGCTACAAGCCATTAACAAATAAAAGCAAAGCATGAAGTAAAATTGCAAGGAAATAAAAGCATGAATTAAAGAAAGCAATTAAAGAAAGCAAGTAAACTAGAACCAAGCTCAAGTAGAGGAAGGAGAATGGATGAATCCTTGTTGCTTCAAGTTGTCACACCTTGATTACACAAGCTCTCTCTCTCACAATCCCTCTCTTTTACAAAGTATCTAGGGAAGAAGAAGAGGGACTAAAGAACTAAACCTAGAGAAAAATCTATGAAAATTACAACAACTAACAATTTCTCCTCTCTTCTCTGTTCAGTCTTTTCTCGCAGGTCCAAGTGAAGTATATATAGGCCCCACGTGAAGGATCCAGAACCTAGTTTGTTGGCGCAAAATCCGAGATCCTAACCACCTGTAACGGCCGCGCGCGCGCAACCAGATCCCAGATCTGGCGGCAGAATCTGGGCCGTTGAGCCCAGATTTTCTGTTGGGATCTGGTTGTTAGGTGGTTAGCCACGTGGCCTTCTGGATTCTTCATTGGGTGCGCGGATCTTTCTGAATCTTGATTTCAAATCTTGAGCTTTATCTTGATCTTGGATTAATCACTTTAATTATTGCTAATTAAAGTGATTATTTGCTTTCTCTCCATTAGAGTGTGTACCTGCAAATATATAGAGAAGATGAGTAAAAATCAGATATTTATTTATTAAATGCATGGGAATTATGAGGTAAAATATGCATTATTGAGTTACAATCACACCCCACACTTATTCTTTTGCTCGTCCCGAGCAAAAACAAAGAAAAAGAAAATCTAAACTACCAATTTTATTACACCACTTTCGCAGGTGACGCGATTGCACTGAGCATGTGCAACAAACCGTTAAACCTCTAGGTTACCCTAGAGGAGGAGTGTTGTCTCCTGAGGGTTTTCAGCGGATTACACCCACAAAATCCATAAAGAAAGAAAACAAATGTTAGTGTTTTGAAAACGCATTTTGAATAAGAGACAAGTTTACGAACTATTTTTGCAAAAATATAAGTGATCCTAGGTCATAAGTCCACCTATAATTATTCTTCCTTAAACTTAGTATCCATGCAAGTTCTTGTTTTCAATTAAGGTAAGAGTTCAAAATTGGATTGAATACTTTATCTTTCATAAAACCTAGATAGTATGCACACCGTGTAAGTGATGATTTCTGGGATTTCAACTCCAACCATAAAGCCATTTATTTATCTATATATATATATTTTTTTCTTTTTTTTTTTTTATTCTTCCCTTAGTCTAGGCTTTCTAGTTTACCCTTGTAGCGAGCCTTTAACCGATGACTCCCAAACCAGACGGTCTTAGGGCACCAGATGAGAAAACATCCCTCGGGTTTAAGGTCTCGAGTAAAAAAGGCCACATAACTAAGGGGGATTATTTATTTCCTTTACCACCGTTAGGCGTGAATAATCATGCTTCTTGAGGCACAATTCTCCAGCTTAATAGGTGATGTTTTATTTATATATATATTTTTTTCTTTTTTTTATTTTTATTTATGGCATTTTGGTCTGTTGTTTCCATCCCAAGAAATGTGTAAGTGTGAAGTGCATACTTATCTAAGGCAAAAAATTCAAGATAAGAATATCTCACCAATTTTTCTTACTTAGCCTATAATTTCAAACAAGATCTATTATTTCAACTAGGTTTAAGATGTCATAATTAAGGCTTTCTTAATTTCTAAGATACATCTTAATTTTCTTAAAAATAGATCAAAACTTTGTCTTTTTTTTCAAAAAGTTTTTTTTTTCTAAAAGAAAAGGTAAAATCTAAAAGAAAGTGGAAAATCTAAAAAAAAACAAGATAAAATCTAAAATAAAAGACCTAAAAAGAAAGTAAAAATCCTAAAAAAATAAAAATCCTATAAAGAAATAAAAAGTCCTATGTTAGTACATACCCCCCCATACCTATCTCATGCATTGTCCTCAATGTATGCAAGATGTAATGATGCATGAAATAGGTACAGTAAAAAGTCACTCCCTTCGTCGCTTTGGACCCGCGGTGGTGCTGGGTCCAACTGACTGTGATCTCCTCAGCGTCGCCTCAATATCATCTAACCTGGAGGATAACCTGAAAGATTGCTCCTCCACCTTCTTCCTCAGCCTCACTTGACCCCTAAATATCTTCTTCATGCCCTTCCAGATGGAAGACATGAAAGCTCGTGACTCTACTGGGGGATCCTGCCTCCAAAACTCAGGTTCATCTTCATCCTCAAGACTCTCCTCAGAGGAGGACTCTACATGCTCGGTCTGTACAGTAGGAGTCCAGACCGCGTGCAAACAACAATTATAAGAACTTGTAGGTCTCTCCGGTGCAACAAATACTCTGTCGAATGAATCAAAAACATCGTCTGGTAGGAAAGTCCTACACAGACGTGTAATCAAGATGGGGTGGGAGTATTTGGCACCTCGTGTGCGTGAAGAGTTGGCTATAAGTGCATGGAAGATGACCTTATTCAAACAAACCGAGTGTTGACGAGTCATTAAATCATGTATAATCTGCAACACTGGTCTGTTGAAAGAGGAAGTGTGGTCTAGCCCTAAAATGTTTCGTTGGATCCAACGTCCAACGCAGTGAATATTTCGAAAGGTCGTACTGGCTTTGAGCCCACGATCCTGCTCAGTACAACGAGCCCCCATAATAGTCATATACTCAATCAACGGGAGAGGCTCGGTGTGTTGTGTGATGGTTGGGACAGAAGTGATTTCCTCAAGAAGAGGAAGCGTGATAAACAAGTCTCCAGTGGGCATGTGTACAGTGAACTGGTACATGTGTGGATCAATTGATGCTTGGTCTATGTGTGTGTAAAACATTGTCACCAAGTCGGGACAATAAAAAGCATCAGTCTCAGAGTTGTCATATACTAATGTGTACCAATTCCAAGCCCTAATTCTCTCTAAAAACACATGTCCATAACCATTTGCATTACTTAAAATCTGCCCAAAATCTTTCTCAACAAAATTGAAGGTGCCATACTATGAATTTAAGATCAAAGCGGTAAAAAGAAAAGATGAGAAGTCGAACCACCCCCGGAATTCGTGGGGGGAAGAATTTCGAACTCTGCAGTGGATTCAGGAGTCTCTGAATAAGAATATAGCACCAGATCACCAACAAGAACGTGAAATCGATCGGAGCAGAATTTTTCTGGGCGCAGGAGACTTTGACTTTGCCGCAGATTCCTGGTTGGAGTCGCAGACTGGCGGCAGAACAGTGAGATCTGGGGAGGAGAAAAGGTTCAGAGTGCGGCGCTTTTGATAGGAAGTTGGAGATCTGAGGAAATTTTCGCTTGTGAAGGAGAAGTGTAGGGTGGAGAGATATTTATAGGAGGGAAGAATTAAGAGGTTTCCACTTCTATCCCTAGGTCAAAAGGATTTTTACCACATTGGAAGTTGTAGCTTTGAAAAGGGAAGTTTGACTCTTGGGAATTTGGAATGACCTAGAAATTTGGAATTCTTGAAAGAAGGATTTTGAGGAAACCTAGGAATTTAGAAAGATTTTGAATTTGGAAAGTGTAGAAACTCCTTTAAGCATAAAAATCCCTCCTTTATTTTTATTTTTATTTATTTATTTTTTTATTATTTTCTACATCCTATGTTAGTAAATCCTATGTTAGTAAAAAAAAATTACCTTAAGGTGGTGGTTCCGGTGGTGTCGGATTGGTCCACGAAACATGGCCCAATCAACTTTATGTTGGGTTTTCAGGAACCCACCAGAAATCTCAAGAATATGACCCACAAGAATGATGTATGCATGAATGATTTTTATTATGTACATGACCCCATCTAATTTCCAAATTTTCAAAATAATTTCTGAGTCATTTTCATCAAGATCCTTGTCCCAAAATGGAATATGAAATGATAGAATGGTTGACTTGGACTCAGGAAGGACAGGAATTACTACCGACTCAGGGAAGTGAATGAAGTCAAGTAAAGGTTCAAGAGTCGAAGTGAGTTCAGGAATTTGGTCCAAGTCAAGAAAATGAAACTCAAGTCCACAATCATAACCCCATGATGGAATGTGACTATCTAAGATTAGTGATTCAAGTTCAGGAGGGTTGGGAATCAAAACTGACTCTAAAATGTTACTCAAATTGGGTAACAAAACAGGAGTTAATAATGATTCAGGTATTTGAACTAAATCACAAACTTGAGGGTCAAAGTCACATTCCGCATTGAGTTCAATTCCACAAAAATGAGAACTTGCCAATTTATCAATAGGATCTTCAAAAAGGTATAATTGGTCAAGTTCGACATGATCCTTAAAGATGGGTGATTCAACTTCATTGTGAATTGGGAAAGGATCCAATGTCGACTCCGGAAAAAGATTGAAGTCAGGTAAAGATACCGGAGTCATTATTGAATCAGGAAGAAGGATCGAATCATGAAGTTGGGGTTCAAGATCATATTCCTCATGTAATTCAATTCCACAAAAATGTGAACTTGCCAATTTATCAATAGGACTTTCAAAAGTATGGAATTGGTCAAGTTCAATATGATCATCATAAGATATAGGTGATTCAATTGCACAATGTATAGGAACTGGATCCAATACTGACTCGGGAAATGAAGTGAAATTATGTGAAGACACCAAAGTCATAATTGAATCAGGAAGTAGAATTGAATCATCAAGTGGAAGTTTAGGATCATGTTCATGTTCAAGTTCAATTTCAGTAAAAGGAAAACTTGCCAAAATGTCAATGGAATCTGAAGTTTGGACAAGTTCAGGTGAGTGTGCTGAAATTGAATCTTGATTTCCAAGGCTACATGACTCTTTGGTTTTAACAGAGTGGCTAGTGACATTAGAAATAGGATGAAGAGTTTGGATCATCAAATCTATGTCACGATTTCTAGCATTTTGAGCATGAGTCATGTCTTCAAGCATCTTTCCATAATTGATGATTTCATTATTTTGATGAAAAGATGAAGTGTTGTCTTGGAAGTGATGGTAAAATTGTGAGTCCATCAGATTTGGTGAGTGTTGTTTGGACTCAAGTAAGAATTCCTTACTCGTTCCCCAAGCAGATGGTTGTTCATTATAATAAGGTAGAACTGAGTAAGACTCTTGAGAATACTGTGGAATTGGAGGGGCACATGTTTCTTGAAGTTGTTGCTCGACCCTTTGAAGATTGGCTTCTATACTCCTTAGTAACTCAGATTTTTCTTCCATTGGTGGTTCAGAAAAAGGAGTATATGAAGCGGAGTTGGGAAATGAATACTGTGGATACTGTGAACTAGGTGGATATGGTGGACAAGGAATTTGAGAATTTGACTCGGGGTACGTGAATCCCCAATTACTCGGTGAAGAGTTGAAATTATTATGGAAATTATAGTTACTAGGTGGGGGTATGGGTCATATTAATTCGGATAAGGCCAACCCGGTGTATGTGGTTGGTGCATATTATAAAACACCGGGTTGGAATTATCCGAATATGGAGTCGGTGTGAAATATGGATTATTATTAGGATAGAAAGAATTGTTGAATGCCATATCACACAAAAAATCACAAACAAAAAAGAAAAATCAAACAACAAACAAAAAAAAGAAGAGAAAAAACCAAGCCAAAAGAATGGTTGACCTAGACCTAGACGACTCCTAACTGATTAGATCGTCCACGGGAGGTTTAGTGTAGACGTAGACCACAAGTTAATCAGCCAGGGAAGGGCAAGGTTGGTGGGAGGTTTTCCGTCAGTGACGTTCCTTAATTAAGTAACCAGCAACCTTCGGGCTTTCGGCCCTCAATCCCTTTCCTAGACACTGATTTTTTGCAAGAGTCTATTTCCAACACTTTTCCCCCTTAGGATAATCTCCTAGATGAGTCCGAGATGTCCCTAGGGCCAACGTCTATTTTTTTATTAAATTAGGCCTGGGTTAGTGAGTGCTTGGGATTGTGGTTTTTGGGCTAAGGAAAGGGTAATGAAATCCCCCACCTTATCTTGTTTATGGGTATGCCCTTAAAATTGAATTGTGCAAGTGTACAAGAATATATAACTAGAATTCACTCAAAGCATGAAAATCAAGTAAGAGATGATTCCTAGTCTACATGCAATGCGAAACGTATCTTGCCTCCAGCACTCTTCAACAGTAAAAGTAAAGAATTGAAAGACACGTGCCTAAAATGCAAATGTCTAAACAATTTTTAACAATTTCAACCAATTTTTTACTGTTGATTAAATTAGCAGGTATATGGTGAAGAATACAGGAATTCAATTATAGCAGCAGATGTATTTTGCAGAGCTGAAGATCCTGCAGAAAAATGATCAGTAGTGAGCTCCTCCTTGCCGCAGAACCGCGGCTTTTGCCGTGGTAACGCGGCAAGTCAGAGGGATCCTGGTCTCTGCTTTCGAGAGCAGAGGCCCAGGTCCGCTTATATGTCACTGCAAGCAAAATTTTCCTGTTTCTTCTCCTGTAACCTGCAACAGAGAAGACAATGCGTTTAGTTCTTCACTTTAAAGAAAATCCGTTGCTCTCCCCGGCAACGGCGCCAAAAATTTGGTTAGACGGGAAAGGTGTTGTATTATGGAGTATAAAAATGTATTCGATGTACTCTTTCCTATCTCCGTTATAGCATAAGGCTATACCGAGTCGATTCTCAGGGAGAGCTAGCGATAGAAGCGTTACGAATCGTAGTGAAGAAATGTAAACGAAGTGTCTTCTATGCTCAATAGAATAAAACAATCATGGAACAAGAAATGAAAGAATGGATGAATATGTTCATGATGGAAAGTGAAAAGAAATCAAGATTGGATTTGGTGTTAACACTAGAAAGAATGAAATGGAAGAAAACAAACCATGACTAGCTTACCTTACTACCTTACCAATACTTACTAAACTCCGTGATAGTGAAGGCGTGCCTCATGTTGTCACTCCATCGCCGTAGGTTTTGTCTTGCGTGTTGATCTAATTACTTTCTCATGTAGATGAAGGGTGGTTTAACCCATCGGAGAAGAGAAGACCATCCAACTTGCAAGATGAACTAAAGCAATCACCCATGAGTTAGTGAAGATGGCAAGGCTAGTGGTTAGCTAGTACATGGAGAAAGAATTAGCTACAAGCCATTAACAAATAAAAGCAAAGCATGAAGTAAAATTGCAAGGAAATAAAAGCATGAATTAAAGAAAGCAATTAAAGAAAGCAAGTAAACTAGAACCAAGCTCAAGTAGAGGAAGGAGAATGAATGAATCCTTGTTGCTTCAAGTTGTCACACCTTGATTACACAAGCTCTCTCTCTCTCACAATCCCTCTATTTTACAAAGTATCTAGGGAAGAAGAAGAGGGACTAAAGAACTAAACCTAGAGAAAATCTATGAAAATTATAACAACTAACAATTTCTCCTCTCTTCTCTGTTCAGTCTTTTCTCGCAGGTCCAAGTGAAGTATATATAGGCCCCAGGTGAAGGATCCAGAACCTAGTTTGTTGGCGCAAAATCCGAGATCCTAACCACCTGTAACGGCCGCGCCGCGCGCGACCAGATCCCAGATCTGGCGGCAGAATCTGGGCCGTTGAGCCCAGATTTTCTGTTGGGATCTGGTTGTTAGGTGGTTAGCCACGTGGCCTTCTGGATTCTTCATTGGGTGCGCGGATCTTTCTGAATCTTGATTTCAAATCTTGAGCTTTATCTTGATCTTGGATTAATCACTTTAATTATTGCTAATTAAAGTGATTATTGGCTTTCTCTCCATTAGAGTGTGTACCTGCAAATATATAGAGAAGATGAGTAAAAATCAGATATTTATTTATTAAATGCATGGGAATTATGAGGTAAAATATGCAATATTGAGTTACAATCAGTTTGTACACGTCTTGTGCACGTTGGTCGACCGCTCGGTCGACCGGCTCAGCCTTCGGTTGACCGGTTGGTCGACCGCAAGCAGCCCAAAAATATTTTTAACAACTTTTTAAAATACATCTTAAATTTCATAAAATCTCCATAAAATCTGCAAAAATAAGTTCATTAAAATACTTTGAATTACAAATATGTGTGATAAAAAATTAACACATATTACAAACATGTGAACTATTTTGAGGCATAGAATTTAAAACTTAAAACAAAACCCTATTTTTTGAAAGCCAAACTTTTTTTTTGTGTGTGTATAAGCTTTAGCATTCCACAACTAATCTATCCTTTACCTTTTATCTAAAAATAAAATCTAAACATTTACAAACATGATACAAGTCTTCACGAAAATCTTCTCATGAAAATCTTCTCCTTCTTGACTTGGTCCAAACCTTGATCCAATGAGCTAGACTCCTCTTGAGTACTTGATGCAATCTTGATGGGCGAGCTCTTGAATCAACACGTGCTAGCTCCAAAACTTGACTTCGAATCCTTTATTGAAGCTAAACACCTATTAAGATCTTGATCAAATATCTGAGACTAAATAAACACAAGATCATTAGTAGTATAACTACATGAGTTAATCATCATCAAAACTAGAGCGATGGGCCTTTGGACCAACAATATCCCCCCTTTTTATGATGATAAAACTTATGGATTTATATATGCATGGATTAAAATTAAGTTTCATAGAAGCTCCCCCTTAACTCATGCATAACAATAAACAAATAAAGATATTCAATAAAGTACATAAACCCAAACATATATGCATAAACAATGAAATAAACTTACCAAATTCTTCTCTCCTTTTTGCATAAACAAGAAAACAAACATACATATATGAACCCTCAAAATTCTTCTCCCCCTTTTTGTCAATTCATCAACAAAGGGGTGAGAACAAATCAAACAATTAAGTTATATATGCGATATATATTCATGAAAAAGAGAGACGTAAAGTTAGCTCCCCCTGCATACATGCATTACATGAAGAAGGGATGACAAGACCCTAACCCACAAAAAGTATAATATACAATGCATAAGTGGATATGTTAAGCTCCCCCTACACACGTGTACCACATAAAGAAGAGATGTCATGCTCCTCAATGTGAGATATACTCAACATGAATCTATATATAGAGAAGATGTTAAGCTCCCATTGCATATAGGAAATACATATCAATAAATTTTGAAACAAAATTTTGATAAAACTTAAAGCAAAACTTTGAAATTTCTTAAAAATAAAATTTTAGAATTTCTTAAGTCAACAAAACGAAGTTTGATACCAATAAAATCAAATTGTAGTTGACAAAACAAAAGTTGATTATACCAATTGTAAGTTTTTGATACCACTAGAATTATCTTGTAAATTATCACTTGTGTGTTAACAAAAAAATTTAAAATACCAAAAGAGAACAGTGCATAAGCTTATTGAGATACCGATTGATATTTAGATTTAAGCCAAGCTTAGCATAAACATAATTTGTGCTTTAACAATGTAAAGATATTGTAAAACACAATCAAATCATATATATGTATGAAAATGAAAATACCAACAAAAATTGATACTAATAGAAGTTGAAAACAAACATATTTAAGAAACAAATATGAGTATACATGCATAAGATTCCATGAATATAACTCATAAGTACCACCCTATTCATGCATATGTTTAAAGATTTTCAATTTAGAGCATACAAGGCATGATCGCCCATCCAACCGCCCTTTAAAGGGTAGAAGTTTTCAAAATTAAGATTTGAAAATAATTGTAGAATGAAAACACTACCAAATGAAGAATAAATAACTAGTTTAAAATAATTATTTGAAATAACTAGTTAAAGATCCTTCAAAACATGAAACCAAATCATATATTCCATGAATTATTGCTAAGTACACAAAAATTGTCACTTAAGATCTATAAAGCTAAAAAATATGTTCATGAAATAAAGTCACGAGTAAACAAAAATAATGTGAGTGTACAAGAATCATGTGAATAGCATATTCATGAAAATAATCAATAAAGCTCAAAACAAATATGAAATTCTTTTATCAAAAACATGAAAATCATAAAAATTTATTTTTCATTAAACAAACTTCAAGGTATATGTATGTTCTAATGAAAACTAAAAATATACATACATATCCCAAATACAAATGAGTCCATAATAGAATCTGCATAAAGGCAAAAGATTTAAGGGTATACATGTATATTTATTAGTTTTGAACAAAAATTACATATGCATAAAGCTAAACATATACAAAAATAGGAAAAACATGTATAAATAAAAGAATCATCAAAACTAGGTTATACAAGTACATGTAATGAGTACAAATAAATAATGAAGCACAAACATACAATAATCAAGTGTAGCTCAAAACTTGTACAAGCATAGACACACGTTTTAACGAAAACTACATTTAAACAAGTAATCACCACATGAAGTACAAAACATGATCATTTAGCATAATGAGCATAAAACAAAAAAACATGCTAAAATTATCAATTGTAAAAGGATGTAAATAAAAAATAGGAGTTTAGAGATAGTTATCAATCCATAAGAACTATATTCTAAGTCTCCAAATCATGGTGGTCCTCCCATCAAACTTCCTTGATAGCGATGCATCAATAGGATATATCCATCTAGCTCTTGCATTCACCACCGAGGCACCATATCTCTCACGTAATGTAAGAGCCCACACCTATATCAAATACAAGTGATGGAGATTTTGGTACCCATTTTCTTTGGATCCACGGGGGTTAGTATCATAAGGAACCCAAACATTTTTATCATTTACAAAATTTATAGAATTTAATCTATCAAAGCAAAATCTTGCAAGATGGCTTTTGCGGCCACAATGTGTATATTTGTACACTCTAGCATGCATATGAGTGTGATCATGATGTGCAAAGCGTGCATATGTATACCGTGGGTTATGTGCATGAGCATGTGGAACTTATTTCTTTTGAAACAATGTTTCCAATTTAGAATGATTAAATGCACAATTGCTCAAAGTTGAGCTCAAACAATTTATTCTATTTTTTAAAATTTGAATCTCATTTTCATCAATAGTAGCATGAAGTGCATGGCAAGAATAAGAATCAACAATCCTTTTCATTTTAGAAATGTTTTCTTTTCTTTTGAAATAATTTTTTTTCAAAGAGTTGTTTTCATCCAAAGCAATCTCTTTTTCTTTTTCCACCAAAGTGATTTTATTTTTCAAAGATTTATTTACTTCACAAATATCATTTAATTTTGAAGCTAAGGAAATATTCTCTTTTTTCAAAAATTCACTTTCTTTTGAATTCCTTTAAAATTATTTTTGAAAAGAATATTTTTCTTTTAAAATGGAATCATATTTATTTTTCAATCTTTTATTATCCTTTTTGAGTAAATCATATTTTTCAAGAAGCTGTTGACAAAATATAGCAAGCTCATCATATGACATGTCAACATCCTCATCAAGCTCGGATTCAGAATTTACCTCAAGGGGGTTATCCCCTTGGACCAGGTAGCATATGTTGGAAGCATCACTTCCATCATCCAAGACGCTCTCCGCATAGTATTGCTTTTGTTCACTAAGGGAGATAAGAGTGTTCCATACTACAAAAGCCGAAACAAAATTAGCAACCCTAGATAAATATTCATCATTTAGGGTAGACTTAAAGCATGAAGGGTTTTGATTAGCCTCAAGGTTTTTTCCATTTAAATAATATGAATCTTTAATAGTGGCAAAATAAACATGAATTTCTAGGGCTTTATGGTACATTGACATCTTAACCTTCCAAATTTAGATGTTAAGAGTATCAAACATGAGAGGTGTCATGAAATCTATATGTGTGTAAACAAATATTGTGATTAGCTAAAAATGAGGATCTTTAACTCGAGCTTGTTGACCAAATCAAGAGCACCAAGCTCTGATACCACTTGTAGGTCACCTAGAGGAGGGGTGAATAGGTAACTAGCTAATCTAATGATGAATAATTTGGAATTAAAAATTATTTAAGCAAATTAAAAACTATTATGCAAAACACACCAAGTATAACACAAGAGTGTAGCTGAATTCTCGGTGATGGGCTCTGGACTATCTCCTCAATATTCCTCTAGATAAGAGTTGAGGTTCCGCTATGGCTCTCTTAGTTGAATACAAGTGCCAGCAAACAATCCCAAGTATATAACAATAGAGCACAAGATATATCAAGCATATAAAGATATAAGCAATGTAAGCATGCAAGATATAAATATAAGTGAGAGATAGAGAGAGAGAGAGCAATTGCAAACACGGGAGATTTGTTTCGAGGTTCGAGCACCCTTACTTTACGTCCCCGCCTTCAACACTATGAAAGATTTTCACTAAAAACGATCCCACCAGATCACTCGGTGCCGCAACACCTATAACAAGTTCACATTAGAACTCCTTACACTCACTAGTCCCTCTCTTGTTCCCGCAAGAACAACACAACACGAATTAACAAGTTCACCGAGACTGCACCTCTATAACACTCTCCAATATAAGGTAAAACACTTGATGATCTCTTCTTTTTGATCACCAACAAATACTCTCACAATCAAAGCTCCTATAAGATAGATAAGACTATGAAAAGCTCAAGCTAGTGTGAGAAAAACTTAGATAGATTTGGAGGTGGAAAACTCAAAGAAAAGCTTTTGAAAAACTCAAGAGAATCACTTTTGATAAACACTCTTTTGATGTGAAAGTTTAGCCTAAAACTTGTTGAAAAACTTCTGTGGAAGATGGGAAAAACTAGCTCCAAAACACTTCTCAAAATCTTATAAAAAACTCACCCACAGACCCCATATTTATAGGCCAAGAAAAACTAGCTGTTATGGTTCAAAAACTGGCTAGAATGGCCTGTCTGTCGACCGGCCGGTCGACCGACCAAAGTCAAATTTCTGACCGTTGGACACTGGCGGTCGACCAACCACCGTGCAATAGGTGAACTTGGAGTACAATTTTGAGGTCTAAATATCCGAATTTTGAAATAAGTATATAGGATGAAGTTGTAGATCTTGAAGTCTTCTTTTGCATGCAAATCAAATCAAATCAATATAATTTTGGAATAGAAAGTTATCAATAAAATACTGAAAGGTGTCAAATCAGAAACCATTAACTATTTTTAGAACAAGAATAGACTTCAACCCAATATATGACATTCTTAAAATTTAAATCAGAAAATGATTATTTAATATGAAATGTAGCCCTGAAAGTTATCTTTAAAATGCTATTTAAATCATGTTAATTGAATATAAGAATTAAAAGATATGGCTAGAAAGCTATAGAGGTGTCGAGCAGATCAACAGAACGGTCGCCGCCCGGTCGACCGAGAAAACCGAGAGCTCTGTAAACTCAGTCGGTCGACCGGTCGGCTGGCCGATCTTTACTGCGGTCGATCGGTCGGTCGACCGTGCTCAAATCACATGGGCTTGTGTACACGTCTTGTGTATGTCGGTCGACCGCTCGGTCGACTGGCTCAGCCTTCGGTCGACAGGTCGGTCGACCGCAAGCAGCCTAAAAATATTTTAACAACTTCGGAAAATACATCTTAAATTCCATAAAATCTCCATAAAATTTGCAAAAATAAATTCATTAAAATACTTTGAAGTACGAATATGTGTGATCAAAAATCAACACATATTACAAACATGTGAACTATTTTGAGGCATAGAATTTAAAGCTTAAAACAAAAACCGTATTTTTTGAAAGCCAAACTTTTTTTTGTGTGTGTGTGTGTATAAGCTTGAGAATTCCATAACTAATCTATCCTTTATATTTTATCTAAAAGTAAAATCTTAACACTTACAAACATGACACAAGTCTTCACGAAAATTTTCTCATGAAAATCTTCTTCTCCTTCTTGACTTGGTCCAAACCTTGATCCAATGAGCTAAACTCCTCTTGAGTACTTGATGCAATCTTGATGCGTGAGCTCTTAAATCAACACGTGCTAACTCCAAAACTTGACGTCGAATCCTTTATTGAAGATAAACACCTACTAAGATCTTGATCAAATATCTGAGATTATATAAACACAAGATCATTTGTACTATAACTATATGAGTTAATCATTATCAAAACTAGAGCGATGGGCCTTTGGGCCAAAATAGTAAGCCCGGATCTCTTTTTACCTTAAATACAAACAACGTCACTCTCAAGTTTTTCTTGAAAATCCTTTTTTCTAAAACCTATTCTCAATCTTCTCTTTTTTTTAAATCACGTCTAAACATTCTGATTGGAGTTCATTATTGTATCATTTTCCACTACCATATCATGCTTTATATAAAGAAAATAAGATTTTTATTGCTTTTTTCTCTCTTTTTTCAGGTCCACCATTAATGGAGATGAAGGCCCATAAACAATGAATTTTTAAGGAATTAAGGGATTAATTAAAGAGCCCAAAAGAAGAAGCCCAAAGGAGAAGCTTAGGTCTGGATTCGTCCACGGATATTCCCTACTTTTTAGAAGGTCCAGTAAGGCATACGGAGCATAACAGAATGTCAGAAGAAATCGTTGGCGCAACGGCCAAGATTCTGCCGCGGAAACGCGGCTCTGGCCACGGATCCGCGGCAAGCATCTGGCTGTTGAGCCAGCATTTAATCCCACGGCTGTGATTTGAGGGCCTCATCCCCTGGAGCCTATAAATAGACCCCTAGGGCCTCTGTAAAAAGAGAGGAGAGAAGAGCTTTATATTTTTGAGAGAATTATCGGGATGTTCTCTAATTTTCTTTAGTTGCTCTTGTAATTTTCTTTCTCCTTCTAGAATTCAGCAAAGAGAGATAGAGAGAGTGAGAGATCTTGTTATTTGAGAGGTGACAACTCAATGCAAGAATTGATCCTTCTTTCTTTTCGTCTTTTCTCATTCTAGTGCTTTACTTTCTTTAAGCTTTTACAACTATTGCATCTTCTTCTACAATGAATTATTGTTTGCTTTTTACTTCAATGTCTAGCTAACTTTCTAACATGACTAGCTAACCTCTAACATTACTAACTACTAACTCTTGGGTGATTGCTAATTCATATGATTCATTGGATGCTTTATTGTAGTCTTGCAAATTTCAAGTCTCTATTATTCCAAATGAAGATGAGTTACTTTAATTCTTAGCAAATTCTTGTTCCCATTCCATATGATTCATGTGAGCCTTATTTAGAGCCTTGTCTTTAGAACAAGTGCCTTGATGGAACATAAAGATGGAGCACCTAACTATGCTATTGATTAGTAGTACAACTTTCTTACTTCAATGCTAGCTCGAGTATAGCTTTGATTGACTAATGAATCTTATATTTTCTTTCTTAGCATATCCTTGAGTGACTATCCTTGATTTCATCACTGAAAATCTATCTCGGGAGCCAATGAATCAATGAGGCAACAAGTCAAGCCGAGAAGATAACTGATCATCTACATGGGACGATAATTTGACCAAACAAGCAAGACAATTCTTTGCTGATGAATCAACATGAGGCCTGCATCACCCTATGAGATTAGTAAGTTAGTAAATTAACGAGTTATCTAGTCATGGTTTCTCTCCCTATAGTCTTTCAAAGTTTCCTTTCTTCAAAGTTCTCTTTTCAAGCTACATCTAAGTTCATTTCACTTTCCTTTCCATCTTTTTCCTTTTTCTTTAACAAAACCAACAAAGAATTTTTCATCTACTTTCTATATCATTTTGTTTTTCTTAAAAACATAGAAGAACTTTTGTTTTCTTTCTTAAAACAAACTCAATTTCAAAACCGTGAATGCTTCTATCGTAAACTCTCCCTGTGGAATCGACCCGCAATAGCTTATGCTACGACGGTGATTCGAAAGGAGTAAAGTAAATCCGTGAATACATTTGGAGTTTTTGAACATCAACATACGAGCATCGAAGGTTTACTCTAAACCCTCTCTCTGAATACTAGTAAACTCCCACTTCCGAACAAAATTTTTGGCGCCGTTGCCGGGGAGAGTAACGGTTTTTATTTGAGTTTTAGAACTAAACGAATTTTTCTTCTCTGTTGCAGGTTACAGGTTAGGGAAACAGGAAACAAGCACTGCAGTAACATATAAGTGGTCTTGGGCTTCTGCTCAAGAAAGCAGAGACCAAGTGCCCTCTGATTTGCCGCGTTTTCTCGGCCAAAGCCGCGGATCCGCGACAAAGAGGAGTTGACTACTAACTGGTTTTGTGCAGGGTTGCTTCATAGCTTGCTGCAAATCTTAATTCTTGTATGCTCTATCAGGATCCTGCTAATAACTCAACAGTAAAACATTCGTTGAAAATTTTAAAAATTGATTAGACGTTTGCATTTTAGGCACGTATCTTTTCAATTCATTTACTTTACTATTGAAGAGTGTTGGAGTAAGGTACGTTCGCATTGCATTTAGAATAAGACTCACCTCTTGGTTGATTTACATCGCTTTGAGTGAATCTTATTTGCATATATTGTACACTTGCACAAAATTGATCTTAAGGGCACCACCCAATAAACAAGATAAGGTGGAGATTTCATCACCCTTTCCTTGGCCCAAAAATCATCATCCAAGCACTCACAATCCCAAGCTTTTTAATAAAATTTGATAGACGTTGGCCCCTAGGGACATCCAGACTCATTAGGAGATCAGCTGAAGTTGGAAATTGATTTTGATTCATACTCCAGTCAAATCAGTATCTAGTTGGGGATTAAGAGGTTACGCCTCGAAGATACCGTGGTTTGGCATAATTAAAGCCCGTTGCTTACGCACGGATACCTCCCACCGTATTTTACCCCTACCTGGCTGATTAACTGTGGTCTGACTCGAGCAATAACCTTCTTTTGTTCTTCGAACAGTTAGGAGTCGTTTAGATCCAGGTATCCTAGATAGCTTGTGATTGCTTTTTCTTTTCTTGTTTGTTATTTTTTTTCTTCGCTTGCTTGATCGGTGAACGTTATCTGTGATTGTGCATGCAAGAGTGGTACTGAGATCCAAATTCTGCTAGACTTGTTAGGATTTCTACACTTGCACAAACACCACCTCCTGACACAATCCCAATTATGGCCAACAATACTTCTCTCCAAGACAAGTTCTACCCCATTCGCACTTCACTTCCTTCATGCATTCTTTTACCTGTGACAAACGGAAATAACTTTGAGCTTAAACCACAATTCATAAATACACTCCCGCGGTTTCATGGCTTAGAGTCCGAGGATGCATATTTCTTCATTCGTGAGTTTGAAGAAGTATGTGTGATGATGAAAATTTCCCATTGACGGAGGACGCTGTTAGATTAAGGTTCATACCCTTCGCGCTTAAGGATATAGCTAAGAAATGGCTATATAATCTGCCCGCCAGTTCTGTCTCTTCATGGGATGATTTTGTCAAAGTCTTTCTTAAGAAGTTCTATCCCATTCATAAGACAGCCCTCATGAGAAAAAACATAATGCAGTTCAAGCAGGAATCTAATGAACCATTTTGGAAGTATTTCGAACGATTCAAAGATTTACTAGCCCTATGTCCTCATCATGGCATAGAGAAGTGGCAGCAGTGCCAAATTCTCTATGACGGACTTGACTACCAAACTAAGACACTCATTGAAACCATGTGCCAAGGGGAATTTTTAAAGAAAGATGAGAACCAGGATTGGGATCTCTTTGAAGCTTTAGCAGAAAAAACCATTCAGTGGGAGTCATGCCTAGAGAAGCCTAATCCCACCACTTCCAGAACCGGTATGCATTCGATTGAATCCTCCATAGCTGCCGAGGCAAAAATAACACAATTGATGAAAAGGATAGAACTGCTTGAAGCTAGGGAACCTACTGCTGTGAATCAGGTCAACCCACCACTTGTGATCAACGCGGGTTGTACCTACTGCCATGGTCTTAACCACCTGTTTGAAGAGTGTCCTGTCTACCAGTCTCAAATGTACCCTGAAAATATGAATGCAGCATACACCAGACCCAAGTACAATCCATACTCCAAAACATACAACCTGGGATGGCGAAACCATCCAAATTTCTCCTGGAGTCAGTCTGGTTATGAGCAACCAAGACAACCATTCTCACATCAATATCCTGCTCAGTCTCATCAACCCAGTTTCCACCAAAGTCCACCAAATTTCCAATCATACCAGAGTCCACCAAATTTTCAATCATATCAGAATCCACCACATTTTCAAGCAAACTTCCAGCCCACAATTCAGCAACGACAAACACAAAATCATCCAGATAAAAGAATGTCAGATTTGAAAAAAAAGATCGAAACCTTATCCAAAACCCAGGCCTCAATGATGACCAACCACCATCAGGATATGAACAAGATACAGGTTCAGATAGGTCAATTGGCTAACTCTTTAAATGAAAGACAAAAAGAAATGCTACCAAGTCAGCCATTGCCCAATCCAAAAAACCCCTTCCCTCTTCATGAAGTTGAAGATATGGGCCCAAGTCAATGCAACGCTGTTCATATTCTGAGATCTGAAAAGCGGATAGATAATAAGGTTTCCAATCAACCCAACAAATCAGTGTCAATATCAACACCTCCTGTTCTGGTATAACCAACTCAAGACAATCCATCTTCAAGTTCACAACCATCAACTTCCAATCCAATGACAAAGATAAGACAAATGAGCAACCATACAAGCCTATTGTACCATTTCCTAATAGGCTAGCAAACCAAAAGCTGAATGCTCATATGGAGAAGATTAGGGAAATGTTTAATCAGGTTCAGATCAATGTACCCCTTCTTGATGCCATACAACAAGTCCCATCATATGCCAAGTTTTTAAAAGAAATGTGCACCAAGAAAAGGAAAGAAAATGTCCCAAAGAAGGTCTTCCTAGCTTCAAATATAAGTGAGTTGCTTACTGGGCCAATTCCTGTGAAATATAAGGACCCAGGGAGTCCAACCATTTCTTGTATTATAGGACAGACCACGATCAATAGGGCATTACTTGATTTAGGAGCCAGCATCAATCTTCTTCCCTTCTCTGTGTATCAGCAACTTGGGTTAGGAGACCTCCGTCCAACCAAAGTTACTATACAACTGGCTGATCGATCTGTAAAGATTCCCAAGGGGGAGATTACAGATGTTCTAATATGGGTCAGGGAATTCATTTACCCTGTAGACTTCATTGTTCTAGAGACGCAACCCGTACACAATCACAGAGTTCAGACGCCTGTCATTCTAGGGCGACCCTTCCTAGCCACCGCAAATGCAATCATTAACTGTAGGAATGGCTCGATGCGTCTAACTTTGGAGATATGACAAAAGAGGTGAATGTTTTCCACCTGGAAAAACAACCTCGAGATTGGATAATGAGTCATTTGAAGTGAACTTAATTGAGGGATTAACAAGTGAACATGACATGGACGTTGAATATGAGTCCGATGAAGAATTTGAGTTAGAGTATGATGACTTCAACCTTGATCAGATTGTTGAGTCCACTATGGAATGAGCCACTAATACCACCCCTATTCTTCCTTTGCACAAAGAGCAACCATTGATAGATCCTGTCCCTTCTTCTGAGCTTAAGGTTCTTCCCAACCATCTAAAGTACCAGTACTTGGATGAGAAAGAAGCTTTTCCCGTGATCATTGCATCCCATCTCACGAAACAACAAGAAGAGGATCTTCTTACAGTGTTAAGAGAAAATCGAGAAGCCATTGGTTGGACCATGGCTGATATAAAGGGGATTAGTCCTTCCATAGTACAACACCGGATTCATTTGACGGAGGATGCTAAACCAAAACGTGACCCACAACGTAGACTGAACCCAATCATGCAGGAGGATGTTAGAACTGAGATTTTGAAGCTGTTAGACAATGGGATTATCTATCTCATATCCGATAGCCAATGGGTAAGTCCAGTCCACGCTGTGCCAAAGAAAGCAGGGTTTACAGTGATAGAAAACGATAAGAAAGAATTGGTACAAACACGAGTTCCTACGAAGATTCGAGTCTGTATCGATTACCGAAAATTGAACACTGCCACGCATAAAGACCACTTTCCCCTTCCGTTCATTGACCAAATGCTCGAGAGACTAGCGGGACATGAGTACTACTGTTTCCTGGATGGATATTCAGGATATAATCAAATCCCTATCGCTCCCGAGGATCAAGACAAAACCACCTTCACCTGTCCCTTTGGAACATTTGCATACCGAAGAATGCCCTTCGGCCTATGCAATGCTCCCGCAACGTTTCAACGTTGCATGCTGAGTCTTTTTTCAGACATGGTGGAGAGATTTTTGGAGATTTTCATGGATGATTTCTCGATTTATGGTGATTCTTTTAAACAATGCTTGTACCATCTTAGGCTGGTTTTACAATGATGCATGAAGAAAAACTTGACACTCAACTGGGAGAAGTGTCACTTTATGGTCAAGCAAGAAATTGTTCTCGGGCACGAAGTTTCAAATAAAGGAATTGAGGTTGATAAGTCTAAAATGGAAGTAATAACAAAGCTCCCTGAGCCAACATGCTTAAAAGACATTCGATCATTCTAGGGCACACCGGTTTCTATAGACGATTCATTCAAGGGTTTAGTAAAATTGCTAGAGCTTTGACAAATCTCTTAGGAAAAGATGTACCCTTTAAATTCGATGAAGAATGTTTACAAGCCTGGGAGGAGCTTAAGTGTAGACTTGTCTCAGCGCCGATAATTTCTGCGCCAGATTGGACTAGGCCATTCGAGATCATGTGTGATGCCTCAGATTATGCTATCGGCGCTGTTCTAGGGCAGCGTATTGATAATAGGCAACACGAGATCTACTATGCTAGTAGGACGTTGAATGAAGCCCAACTCAATTACACAACTACTGAAAAGGAATTTTTAGCTGTGGTGTTTGCGTTGGAAAAATTTCATCAATACCTATTAGGGTCCAGGACAACAATTTTCACCGATCACTTCGCCCTCAAATACTTATTGCAAAAGAAGGACGCAAAGGCTAGACTTATTCGATGGATACTTCTTTTGCAAGAGTTTGATTTGGAAATCAAGGATAAAAAGGGCGTTGAGAATGTGGTAGCAGATCATCTTTCACGAATCCCCAATGCACCAAAGGAGACAATACCAATAAATGACAATTTTCCTGACGAAAACATTTTTACAATGTGTAAAGAGCCCTGGTATGCTGATATAGCAAATTACCTTGCAACCGGGCGAACACCTTCCGATTGGCCAGGTCAGGACAAACACCGCTTTATGAGTCAAATGCGGTTTTTCTTTTGGGATGAACCGTATTTATTCAAATATTGTCCTGACCAGATAATAAGAAGGTGTCTTCCTGAGGATGAACATCAGAGTGTTTTGACATTCTGTCACAAGTTAGCCTGTGGTGGACATTTTGGTCCACGAAAAACTGATGAGAAGTACTTCAGAGTGGATTCTTGATATGGAAAGAGTCGTGGAGTAGAATTGCACAAATATTCAATAAAAGAGAGAAGGTTTAGAAACAACCTTTGGTGCTTACTCACTCCGAAATGTATTCACAAAGTTAATGTACTCCTTCCGAATCTTCGTAATAGTATAGCTAATACGGGTCGATCCTCAGGGAGAGCTCGCGATAGAAGCTTTAACGGTCGAATGATGAGGAAAGGAAACGAGTGTTCTTCTAAGTTCAAAAGAATGAAAAAGACATGAAAAAATAGATGAAAGAATTTGTGGTGGATTTGTACATGGAAAGAAAAGCGATGCAAAGAAAGAAAAGAGAATTCGAAAACTATACTATCTTTAGAAAGAAAACTAAGAGAAGAAAAACTTTGAAGAACTTTTAGATGGGAGAAATCATGACTAGCTAACCTTTCTAATTTGCTAACTTACTAATCTCTATTATAGTGATGCTTGCCTCATGTTAATTCATCGGCAAATGTTTGTCTTGCTTGTTGGTCAAGTTACTTTCCCTTTTGATGGATGGGTGATCTTCTTGGACTTGTCTTGTAGCCTCATTGATTTCATCGGCTCTCAAGATAGAATTTCAATGGTAGAATCGAGGAGTGTCACTCAAGGGATGCTAAGGAAGAAGATACAAAATTCATTAGTCATTCAAAGCCATACATAAAGTTAGCATTGAAGTAAGAAAGTTGTACAACAAATAGCATATGGTTGGTGCTCCATCTCCATGTTCCATCAAGGCACTTGTTCTAAAGACAAGGCTCTAAATGAGGCACACATGAATCATATGGAATTACAACAAGAACTTGCCAAGAATGAAAGTAACCCATCGGGGATGAAAGAGACTCAACATTTGCAAGATTAAGAATTAACAATCACCCAAGAGTTAGAAGTTAGCAAAGTTAGTGGTTAGCTAGTCATGTTAGAAGAAGTTAGCTAGCCATTACAAGAGAAAGAAAACAACAAGACATTATGCTATGAAAGTAAAGCTTGAATGAAATAAAGCAAGAAATGTAAAGCACTAGAAAATGCAATAGATGAGAAAGGAGATTGGATTAATCCTTACTTCAAGTTGTCACACCTTGGATTACAAGCTTTCACTCTCTCTCTAACTCTCTCTTGCAGAATTTCTAGGAGGAAGAAGAAGACTAAGAGCACTAAAACCTAGAGAAAAACCTACAAATTACAAGCTCTTTCCTCTAGTCTCTCCTCAGTCTCTCGCACTGGCCCTGATGGTCTATTTATAGGCTTCAGAAGAGAAGGCTCTAGAATCCAGACTGTTGGAGAAAATCTCGGGCTCAACGGCCAGATAACTGCCGCGGATCCGCGGCCAGAGCCACGTTTCCGCGGCAGAATCTTGGCCGTTGCGCCAGCGATTTCTGTTGTCAAGTTGTTACGTTCTGTTAGCCACCTGGATCCTCTAGATTGCTGACTGGGCGCGTGGATGTCTCCAGATCCTGGGCTCAACTCTTGGGCTTCTCTTTTGGGCCTTGATTAATCCCCTTTAATTCATGATAATTCCATGGATTTTTGGGCCTCTTCTTCATTAATATTGGACCTGCAAAAATAGAGAGAAAAAGAGTTAAAAACACATTTTTATTTATATAATGCATGGTATGGATGTGGAAAAATATGCAAAAATGAATAACAATCACACCCCCATACCTAGCTTTTGCTCGTCCCTGAGCAAAAAAGAAAGAAAAGAAATATCCTAACTAGATTATTACACCACTTTCGTAGGTGACACGATTGCACTGAGCACGTGCAACAAGCCGTTAAACCTCTAGGTTACCCTAGAGGAGGAGTGTTGTCTCCTGAGGGTTTTCAGCGGATTGCACCCACAAAATCCATAAAGAAAGATAAAAGTGTTAGTGAAAATTTCTATCCATGTTTTAAAGATTCTTACTTGAGTTATAGGTTTCAGGTTACCCTAAACTTGTCATTTCTCTTATAAGCGTCTATTTAGAGTTTTATTTTCAACTTAGGTTAAGTTTTTAAGGAAGAGATCAAAAACCGGATTTTGCATCAATCCTAGTATATATACATCTATAAATATGAAGGATCTTTCTTAGACTAAGTTTATTTATTTACTAATATATATAACAATATATTTTTTTTCTTTTTTATATACAGTATTTATTTATTTACATTTCCTTAGATTCCTTAGGCTTTCTAATTTACCCTTGTAACGAGCCTCTTACCGATGACTCCCAAACCAGTCGGTCTTAGGGCACCAGATGAGAAAACATCCCTCGGCTTCGAGAACTCGAGTAAACTAGGCCACGAAGGAATTAAGGACTTAACCACCTTTAGGCGTGATTGGTAATGCTTCTTGAGGTACGACTAACCAGCTTAATTAGTGGCTAAGTATTTATTTAGTTATTTATATACATATGTATTTTTTTATTTTTTATTTTTATTTTATTATATATATATATATTATTATTATTATAATATATATATGTAAATAAAGTCACAAAGTCTTTGATTAATCCTTCAATATGTTTAATGTATATATTCTAAAGAAAGAATTAAAATCTAGTAATCTTTCTTATCCTTTATTACTTAACCTAAAAATCCAACAAAACTCCTCTTTTCAACTTATAATTAGAAATCATAGTTAAGAGCTTCCTTAATCCCTAAAGTCAAGCTTGTTTCTTTAAACATGGATCAAGAAATTTTTTTTAATTTTTTAATTTTTTAATTTTTTTTAAAATGTAAAATCTAAAAGAAAATAGAAAATCTATAAAGAAAGGTAAAATCTAAAAGAAAATAAAAACCTAAAAAGAAAATAAAAATCCTAGAAAATAAAAAGTCCTAAAAAGAAAATGAAAATCCTAAGTTAGAATCTACCCCCCCATACCTATCTCATGCATTGTCCCCAATGTATGCAAGATAAAAAGATGCATGAAATAGGTAAAAAGTATGAAATCACTCCCTCCGTCGCTTTGGACCAGCGGTGGTGCTGGGTCCAGCCGACTGTGACCGCCGTAACCCCGCCTCAATGCGGTCCAACTTAGAGGATTGCTCCTCCACCTTCTTCCTAAGTCTTACCTGCCCCCTAAAAATCTTCTTCATGCCCTTCCAGATGGTGGACATGAAGGCTCGTGAATCAGTTGGGGGATCCTGACGCCAAATTGAGGCTCATCCTCCTCTAAACTTTCCTCCGAAGAGGACTCCACCGGTACATCTTCGGGCTGGACACTAGGGTCCAAACCGCGTGCAAACAACTGTTATAGGAGCTGGTGGGTCGCTCTGGTGTAACAAACACCCGGGCAAATGAATCAAAGACATCGTCCGGTTGGAAAGTCCTACACAAACGTGTAATCAGGATAGGATGGGAGTGTTTGGCACCCGAGTGCGGGAGGAGTTGGCAATGATCGCGTGGAAGATGATCTTGTTTAAACAGACCGTGTGTTGCCTAGTCATTAAATCGTGAATTATCTGCAACACCGGGCGGTTGAATGAAGTTGTGTGGTCCAGCCCTAAGATGTTACGTTGGATCCAGCGTCCAACGCAGTGTACGTTCCTAAAAGTGGTGCTGGCCTTTAGCCCACGGCCCTGCTCCGTACAGCGCGCCCCCATAATTGACATGTAATCGATGAGTGAGAGAGGGTCGCTGTGCTGTGTGATACTAGAGACACTGGTCATTTCCCCGGCAACGGCGCCAAAAATTTGATATGGAAAGAGTAGTGGAGTAGAATTGCACAAATATTCAATAAAAGAGAGAAGGTTTAGAAACAACCTTTGGTGCTTACTCACTCCGAAATGTATTCACAAAGTTAATGTATTCCTTCTGAATCTCCGTAATAGTATAGCTAATACGGGTCGATCCTCAGGGAGAGCTCGCGATAGAAGCGTTAACGGTCGAATGATGAGGAAAGGAAACGAGTGTTCTTCTAAGTTCAAAAGAATGAAAAAGACATGAAAAATAGATGAAAGAATTTGTGGTGGATTTGTACATGGAAAGAAAAGCGATGCAAAGAAAGAAAAGAGAATTCGAAAACTATACTATCTTTAGAAAGAAAACTAAGAGAAGAAAAACTTTGAAGAACTTTTAGATGGGAGAAATCATGACTAGCTAACCTTTCTAATTTGCTAACTTACTAATCTCCATTATAGTGATGCTTGCCTCATGTTGATTCATCGGCAAATGTTTGTCTTGCTTGTTGGTCAAGTTACTTTCCCTTTTGATGGATGGGTGATCTTCTTGGACTTGTCTTGTAGCCTCATTGATTTCATCGGCTCTCAAGATAGAATTTCAATGGTGGAATCAAGGAGTGTCACTCAAGGGATGCTAAGGAAGAAGATACAAAATTCATTAGTCATTCAAAGCCATACATAAAGTTAGCATTGAAGTAAGAAAGTTGTACAACAAATAGCATATGGTTGGTGCTCCATCTCCATGTTCCATCAAGGCACTTGTTCTAAAGACAAGGCTCTAAATGAGGCACACATGAATCATATGGAATTACAACAAGAACTTGCCAAGAATGAAAGTAACCCATCGGGGATGAAAGAGACTCAACATTTGCAAGATTAAGAATTAGCAATCACCCAAGAGTTAGAAGTTAGCAAAGTTAGTGGTTAGCTAGTCATGTTAGAAGAAGTTAGCTAGCCATTACAAGAGAAAGAAAACAACAAGACATTATGCTATGAAAGTAAAGCTTGAATGAAATAAAGTAAGAAATGTAAAGCACTAGAAAATGCAATAGATGAGAAAGGAGATTGGATTAATCCTTACTTCAAGTTGTCACACCTTGGATTACAAGCTTTCACTCTCTCTCTAACTCTCTCTTGCAGAATTTCTAGGAGGAAGAAGAAGACTAAGAGCACTAAAACCTAGAGAAAAACCTACAAATTACAAGCTCTTTCCTCTAGTCTCTCCTCAGTCTCTCGCACTGGCCCTGATGGTCTATTTATAGGCTTCAGAAGAGAAGGCTCTAGAATCCAGACTGTTGGAGAAAATCTCGGGCTCAACGGCCAGATAACTGCCGCGGATCCGCGACCAGAGCCGCGTTTCCGCGGCAGAATCTTGGCCGTTGCGCCAGCGATTTCTGTTGCCAAGTTGTTACGTTTTGTTAGCCACCTAGATCTTCTAGATTGCTGACTGGGCGCGTGGATGTCTCCAGATCCTGGGCTCAACTCTTGGGCTTCTCTTTTGGGCCTTGATTAATCCCCTTTAATTCATGATAATTCCATGAATTTTTGGGCCTCTTCTTCATTAATATTGGACCTGCAAAAATAGAGAGAAAAAGAGTAAAAAACACATTTTTATTTATATAATGCATGGTATGGATGTAGAAAAATATGCAAAAATGAATAACAATCAAATATCATGTTTAGGATTTAAAGTGAAGTAATTATTTATCTAGCATTAACATGTATGGTGGTTGATTATTAGTAAGTTGTGAACCTTTCTTTTAGTTTAATCCTTTATCTATATGCAATCCATCTTTTCTCTTTCTAAGTTCTAACAACAGAGAAGAAAATAAAGAAAACAATATTACCGAAAAGCTTCCATCGCATCTCTCCCTGAGGTTCGAACCGTTTAGCTCTTGGTACAGCGGTTAAATTATAAAGATTCAGAGTTAAAACTAATCACATACACTTCTCATATTCTCTGTACTCTGTTTTGTGCAATCAAAATTTTGGCGCCGTTGCTGGGGAGAGAACGGTATACATTGTTTTCTAACTAAATTCTTCTCTGTTTGTGTTAAAATTATAAAAAAATATTCCCCATGGCTTATCTAAATTCATTTGGTTACAATTCATTCGATAGGTCAAAATCACCTTTCCAACAACCATCTTCATATACGCCTTTTTCCAAACCTATAGAAGAACAATCTAATTGGGAAAAGAAGATAAAAATCTTAGAAGATTTCAAGCGACGAATTCATATTTTGGAAGATTCACGATCCATTCAAATGTCTTAAACCCTAAATCCATACATGATTCAAAACCAAAATGATTACATCCATTATCTCGATAGGTTAGATGCACAACTGGATCGTTTGAAAAACATTGAAAATGTTAGGACTGAGGAAACTCTACCTAACACCTTTTTGACCATCTTTGATTCACCCAGCCCTATTGACGAGGCCAACGAATCATGGTGTCTTGAAGACCTTGATCAAGATTCAATTTCATCGCATCAACGTGAACTTGATCAATCCCAACCCTTAGACAAATTGGTAAGTTTTAACTTCAATGAGATTGAACTTGATTGAGAATACGAACCCGATCCTCAACTCTGTGATTTAATTTCAAACTTTGAATCTATGTTGACTCCGGTGTCTTTACCCAAGTTGGAGCCAATTTTCGAGCCAACATTAATTCCAGTACCTGTATATTATGAAATTGGATCACCTATTTTGGATAGTCACGTTCGTTTAATGGATCATAAATACGAGCTTAAATTCTTTGATTTGGAGACCACTTTTGAACCAAACCCGACTCTCGAAGCTAAATTTAATTTTCCTGAGCCGGTATTAGTTCCCAATTCTATCATTTTTAAGCCCAAATCAATTCCTTCATCAAGTCAAATTCTATTGTTGGATCAAGGTGTAAACAATGATGACCCTGAGAAAGAGGTCATAAAAGGTGGGTTCCTTAATGATCCACAATATTTAGATTGGGTAGCAATACTTGGCCCAATCCGGCCACCACCGGAACCACCACCTTGAGGTCATATTTTGCCTTCCCTTTCTTCTTTTCATGCATACATTGAGGATAATGCATGAGATAAGTATGGGGGAGGGTTTACTAACATACTAACATAACTAGCAAAATTTTTTTGAAAAAAAGAAAACAATATTTTGATTTATTTCTGTAAGTAATTAAGTTAATTTTAAGGAATAGGAAAATCATAATTAGGATTTCTTAACACTTGGTCAAAATAAGATTATTTGTTTTATTTTTAGGTTTAGGAGGAAAAAATTGAAAAAGTAATTTAGTCTTGATATCTTTACCTTGATGAAATATGCATGCTTTATACATTTACACACTTGGGATTCAAAACAAAGACTCTTGTGTCATAGAAAAAATATATAAAATAAACAAATCTAATTATTGATTAGCTAGGTACTTTGGCCTAAGAAAGTCTTGGTACTTACGTGAACGGTAATTAGATAAGTTTGAAAAAAATTATAAATATATTATATGTATTAACACATCTAATAATCAATTAGTTAGGTATTAGGGCCTCAAGAAGCCTTATTACTTACACAAAAGAAAATTAGATGAGTTATACATATTTAAAAAAAGAAAAAAAAGAAAAAAAGAAGTGCTTAAAGGGCAACGAAGTGGTAATACTTCAAACTTCTGCCAAAAAAAAAAAAAATTATATATATTAATATACAAGGTATAAGAGTTGAAGTTTAAGAATCCCAAGTAAAAAAATTCGCTTTCACAAAGGTGCATATGACTTGGGGTAAAATAAAAGACTAAGTGAGAAATTCAGTTTTAATCCTAACCTAAATTGATGATAAATATTTGCATCGAGACTAAGTATAGGAATGAATAATTTGGTAATCCTAAGATTTATAAATTACTTGATTTCCTCAAAGATACTTCAAATATTTTCTCTCTTTCAAAATGGTATTTCAAAAATACTAACATTTTATTTTTCTTTCTTTATGAATTTTGTGGGTGTAATTCACTAAAAACCCTCACGAGACAACACTCGTCCTCTAGGGTAACCTAAAGGTTTAACGGCTTGTTGCACATGCTAAGTGCAATCGTGATTCCTACGAAAGTGAGTTAGGTTAGATTAAATTAGTTTCTAACATTTAGTTTTGCTCGAGATCGATCAAAAGATAAGTGTGGGGGTGTGATTGTACTCCAAAATTGCATTTTTATCATCACTTTTACACATATATCCTTGATCATTCCTTTATTAATTAATGCTATTAACCTCTTTTTTGATTATGGTGTGTAGTTACTTAAATGAGAGGATAAAGATACAAGAAGTTTCATTTTATCCCTAAACCTATCTAAAGTTGGATTAAATTGAATCCAAAGGAGGAAAGGATTAATCTTCATCTCCTATTCAAGTTTAAATTTAGAAGATAAAGTCCTAAAAGATGAAGAGGATAAAGCTAATCCTAAAAGGGAAAAGGAGGACAATTTAAATTAAATGGAGTTCAAAATCAATTCTGACTCAGATTTTGACTGTACACCTTTTAGTATTCAGATCATAACGTTTGCTACGTATATTCAAATCTGATGATTTAAGATGCTACAGAAAGAAGACGTGAAGGACTATAATTTTTCTGTTTATCACTCTATCAAATTCAGTCGTCTGAAGAGTCATATTCAGCAAACAACACGCCAACTTGCTGCAGGACTGAATTCCTTATTGAATTATGAAACCTTCTATTTTGTATCCTATTGTGATTAGATTTGAGGCCTCTTTAAAGAGCTGAAATCTCTCATTATAAAACATCTCCACATCAGAGATCATAACTTAGGATTTTTCTTTTAGTCTCTTCTCCAAATTTCTTTTGTATTTTAGTTCTATTTGTGAGAAGGAGAAGCCATTGTAATTTGAGGTGACAGATCAATACAAGGTGGTTTCTTTCTTTTCATATCTCTTTTATTATTTACTTTATTTTTGTTTTTTCTTATTTTTTATTTCTTACTTTTTTTTATTTGACATGTTTACCATGAGTAGCTAGATTTTTCTCATGGTTTGCTAAGACGTCACCACCATCACATCTAATGTCTAGTAGATAACCAGATTAAATCATATACATGCATACTCCAATATTTATTCTTGAAGACTCATTAGGATAAGCAACTAGTTTAAACACTTTTTATTGTTCTTCTTAATCTATACTTGATAAATATCTTGATATTTTAATGTTCAACTTTAATAAGTGTTAGGGTTAAAGATTTGCTTGTACTTTCTAATGATCTTTCTTATTTTATACTTGACCGACAATCTTGATATTGTAATGTTACATCTTGGTTAGTGCTATTTCCAACCCATATCCTAGTTTTCCTCCTATATATCTTACTTGATTTTGAGGTAGAATATCATGTTTAGGATTTAAAGTGAAGTAATTATTTATCTAGCATTAACATGTATGGTGGTTGATTATTAATAAGTTGTGAACCTTTCTTTTAGTTTAATCCTTTATCTATATGCAATCCATCTTTTCTCTTTCTAAGTTCTAACAACAGAGAAGATAATAAAGAAAATAATATTACCGAAAAGCTTCCATTGCATCTCTCCCTGAGATTCGACCCGTTTAGCTCTTGTTACAGCGGTTAAATTGTAAAGATTCAGAGTTAAAACTAATAACATACACTTCTCATATTCTCTGTACTCTGTTTCCTCAATCAAATCTTTTTGCTCGTCCTCGAGTAAAAATAAAAAAGAATAAGAAAAGAAAAACTAATCTATCCTAACTCACTTTTGTAGGCATCACGGTTGCACTTAGCATGTGCAACAAGCCGTTAAACCTCTAGGTTAGCTTAGAGGACGAGTGTTGTCTCGTGAGGGTTTTCAGCGGATTACATCCACAAAACTCCAAAGAAACTGAAGTTGAAAAATCAGCAAGACAGGTGCACCAACCTACAGCCCCATTTTCAAATAGGCTTAGGAGTAATAATAATAATGCACATATGGAGAAACTACTCGAGGTGTTTAATCAGGTTAGGCTCAATATACCACTTCTTGATGCAATCCAACAGGTCCCTAGTTATGCCAAATTCCTTAAGGACATGTGCACCAAGAAAAGAAAGACAAATGTGCCTAAAAAGGTTTTTTTAGCCACTAACATTAGTGAGCTATTGTCCAACCAGATCCCAGTCAAGTACAAGGACCCTGGTTGCCCCACCATTTCTTGCACAATAGGTCGAGCTGAAATTAATCAAGCACTCCTCGATTTAGGAGCCAGCATTAATTTGCTTCCCTTCTCCGTATATCAACAACTTGGATTAGGAGAACTCAACCCAACCCAAGTTACAATCCAATTGGCTGATCGCTCAATTAAAGTTCCTAAGGGAGAGATCAATGATGTCCTTATACGGGTGGGAGAATTCATTTACCTAGTCGATTTCATTATTTTAGAGACACAACCTGTGTCTAATCCTAGGTCCCAAACTCCCGTCATCTTAGGACGCCTGTTCCTAGCAACCGCGAATGCAATCATAAATTGTAGAAACGGATCCATGAGATTGACTTTTGGGGATATGACCAAGGAAGTCAATATTTTCAACTTAGGTAAACACCCATACGACATAAACGACCAACCCTTTGAGGTTAACTTCATTGAAAATATGACTAGTGAGCACAACGAGGAGATCACACTAAAGTCAAAGGAAGAGGAAGAGTTAGAATCTATTGATCTCAACCTTGATGAGATTGAATGGGCAGCAAATCCAAGTTCTATAGAGATAGAAAAT
This sequence comes from Agave tequilana, assembly GCA_038442645.1. Classification (NCBI taxonomy): domain Eukaryota; kingdom Viridiplantae; phylum Streptophyta; class Magnoliopsida; order Asparagales; family Asparagaceae; genus Agave; species Agave tequilana. The sequence continues at coordinate 53,705 of JAVJIF010004954.1, read as the reverse complement.
TCAAGCTTAACACCTCCACCCATCGAGCCACCTCCTTCGTTGGAGTTAAAGACCTTGCCTAAACATCTTAAGTACGCCTACCTTGGTAAACAAGAGACGTTACCAGTCATAGTTTCCTCCAATTTGACTAATAGGCAAGAGGAAGACCTACTGGCAACCCTTAGGAGACATAGGGAAGCCATTGGTTGGACTATGGCAGATATCAAGGGACTGAGCCCTAAAATAGTCCGCATAGAATCCATCTAGAGGAAGGGGTTAAACCTAAGAGGGATTCACAGCGTAGGCTAAACCCGCTCATGCAAGAGGCTGTACAAGCCGAAATAATGAAAATGTTAGATAATGAGATCATTTATCTCATTTCCGAAAGCGAATGGGTTAGCCCAGTTCATGTGGTCCCTAAGAAGTCCAGCTTTACTGTGGTAGAAAACGACAAGTAAGAGTTAGTGCAAACACGACTGCCTACCAAAGTTCGAGTATGCATAGACTATCGCAAGTTGACGCCGCCACTAGAAAAGATCATTTTCCCCTCCCATTTATCGACCAAATGCTGGAACGATTAGCTGGCCATGAGTATTACTGTTTCTTGGACGGTTACTCAGGGTATAACCAAATCCCAATAGCCCCGGAGGACCAAGATAAGACAACGTTCACGTGCCTATTGAGAAATTTGCCTATCGCCGAATGCCTTTTAGCCTATGTAATGCCCCCGCCACATTCCAACGTTGTATGTTAAGCCTTTTTTCTAACATGGTCGAGCACTTCTTAGAGATTTTCATGGACGACTTCTCCGTCTATGGAAATTCATTTGACCAATGTCTCCATCACTTGGAGCTAGTGCTGAATAGATGAACTGAAAAGAACTTGACCCTAAATTGGGAAAAGTGCCACTTTATGATGCAGCATGGGATTGTCCTAGGTCATGAGATATCTAGGGAAGGGATCAAAGTGGACAAGGCTAAGGTGGAGATCATAGCCAAACTTTCAATTTCACAAAGTGTGAAGGACATTCGTTCTTTCTTAGGACACGCTGAGTTTTACCGTAGGTTCATTAAGCATTTTAGCAAAATTGCTAAAACCCCTTACAAACCTTTTAGCTAAAGATGTGCCCTTCATCTTTGACGATAAGTGTAATAGCGCGTGGGAGAAGTTAAAATTGGAACTTATCTCTGCACCTATCATATCACCTCCGGACTGGTCCAACCCTTTTAAGATCATGTGTGATGTCTCAGATTTTGCGATAGGCGCTGTCTTAGAACAACGCAAAGATAACAAGCAACACGTGATCTATTATTCAAGTAGGACACTCAATGATGCCCAAGTGAACTATACTACAACCAAGAAAGAATTCTTGGCAGTAGTGTTCGCTTTGGAGAAATTCCGCCCATACCTACTTGGGACCAAGACCACAATATTCACCGACCATTCTGCACTTCGATACCTAATGCTAAAAAAGGATGCGAAGGCCCGACTCATTTGTTGGATCCTCCTCCTTCAAGAATTTGATCTCGAAATTCGAGATTAAAAGGGTGTTGAAAATGTCATCGCAGACCATCTCTCTCGTGTGCCAAACGCACCTTCCGACGAACTGCCCATCAATGACAATTTTCCTGACGAACAACTTCTAGCCATCTCTACGAAACCATGGTTTGCCGACATAGTAAATTACTTAGTCACAAACCAAACACCACCAAATTGGTCAAAATAGGATAGATACCGATTCTTGTCTCAAGTCCGGTATTTCATATGGGAAGATCCTTACCTTTTCAAGTATTGTAGTGATCAAATTATTAGGAGATGTGTTCCTGATGAGGAAACTAGAAGCGTTCTAACCTTTTGTCACGAATTTGCTTGCGGTGGACACTTTGGTCCCCGCAAAACTGCCGAAAAGATCCTACAAAGTGGCTTTTATTGGCCCACTTTGTTTAAAGACGCATTTGACTTTTGCAAAACTTGCACAAGATACCAAATGATAGGAAGGATTTCTAAACAAAATATGATGCCCCTAAATCTAATTCTAGAAGTAGAACCTTTTGATGTTTGGGACATTGATTTTATGGGTACCTTCCCTAATTCATTTGGGCACCAATACATCTTGTTGGCTATAGATTACGTATCGAAATGGGTTGAAGCCGTCCCTTGCAAGACAAATGACAACAAAGTTATTGTCAAATTCTTGAAAGAAAACATCTTCTCACGCTTTGGAACCCCTCGTGCCATAATTAGTGACAATGGTACACATTTTTGCAATAGAACTTTTGAAGCTCTTATGCGAAAATATGCCATAACACACAAGTTATCTACGCCGTACCATCCTCAAACCAGTGGACAGGTAGAAGTTTCCAATAGGCAAGTCAAGCTTATCTTGGAGAAAATTGTGAATCAAAATAGGAAGGATTGGTCTACCAAATTGGTGGATGCCTTATGGGCATATAGGACCGCCTTTAAAATGATTCTAGGTATGTCTCCCTATAGACCAGTCTTTGAAATGGCTTGCCACCTTCCTGTTGAGATAGAGCACCGAGCCTTATGGGCAATTAAGCAGCTGCATTTCGATCTAGATAAGGCTGGTGAGCTTCGGAAATTGCAAATTTCTGAACTTGATGAGTTGAGGAACGAAGCATATGAAAATGAGAAAATTATGAAGGATAGGGTTAAGATTTTTCACAATAAGTTCATCACTAGAAAAACTTTTGTCCAAGGACAAAAAGTGTTACTCCATAACTCTAGACTTCATCTCTTTCCCGGCAAGTTAAAATCAAGATGGACAGGGCCTTTCATTGTTAAGACTGTGTTTCCACACGGAGCCATAGAGATATACGACCCGAAAAATGGAAATACATTCAAGGTAAATGGTCAACGCCTTAAAATATTTTTGGAATCAGTACCGGAAGTAAATGCAGCCATGGGTCTTTTTGACCCAATGTATCGGTAACTCTATCTCTCTCCCAATTCATGCATTCATGCATTCCATTCATACATTGGGGACAATGCATGAGACAAGTGTGGGGGAGGGTAAAACCTTAAAAAAAATTATTCTTTATATAAAAAACAATTTTTTTTATATTTTAACATTGTTCTAACATAACAAAAAAAAGGACAATATTTTGACTTATCTTTTGAAAGAAATCTAAGTTAATCTTAAGAATTAGGAAAATCATGATTAGGATTTCTAAAAACTTGGTCAAAATAAAATAAATTGTTGAATTTTTAGGTATAGGAGAAAAAAATTGAATAACTAATTAGTCTTGATTTTTTACTTTAATGAAATGTGCATACCTAATACATTTACACATCTAGGATTCTTAGACAAAGGCTCTTGTGCCTTATAAAAAAATATATATAATAATATAAAAAAATAAAGAAATTCACTAATTAAGCTGGATACATGTGCCTCAAGAAGTATAAATATTCACGCCTAAAGGTGATTTTATAAATAAAATCCTTAATTTTGTGCCCTAGTTCACTCGAATCCTTAAGTCCGTGGGTGTTTTCTCACCCGGTGCCCTAAAACCAACCAGTTTGGGAGCCACCGACTTTAAGTTCGCTACATGGGTGGATTAGAAAGCCTAAGAAAACTAAGAAATATTATTTATATATGTACTAACACATCTAATAGTCAATTAGTTAGGTATGAGGGCCTCAAGAAGCCTTAATACTTACACAAAAGAAAATTAGATGAGTTATACATATTAAAAAAAAGAGAAAATAATAATAAAGAGGCATGAGAGTCCAAGTTAAAGAATTCCTAGTAAAGATTCACAAGGATGCATATGACTTAGGGTAACGAAAAAGATTATACAAAAATTCAATTTTGATTCTTTCCTAAAATGGATAACAATTTATTATATAAAGACTAAGTTTAAGAATGAATAAAAATGATAATCCTAAAACTTATAGACTACTTAGTCTCTTCAAACATATTTCAAATATTTTTTTTTTTATGGATTTTGTGGGTGTAATCCGCTGAAAACCCTTACGAGACAACACTCGTCCTCTAGGGTAACCTAGAGGTTTAACGGCTTGTTGCACATGCTAAGTACAACCGTGATGCCTACGAAAGTGAGTTAGGATAGATTAGTTTTTCTTTTCTTATTCTTTTTTATTTTTACTCGAGGACGAGCAAAAAGATAAGTATGGGGGTGTGATAGGTAGTAAAAAGTACATATTTATCACCACATTTACTATCATATTTCCCTATTTATTCTTTTAATTATGCACTATTACTAATGTTTTCTTATTTAATGTGTGCAGGCCTTGAGTAATTAAAAAAATAAAGACATAAAGCCTGAATGAAGCCCAGCCCAGAAAGCCCATGCAAAAATTGTAGTAATTTAGAAGTTTCTACATTATCTAACCTAATCTAAACTTGGATTTTAAATTCTTTATTTAAAATCTAAGGGAGGAAAAGGAAGGATAAGATAGAACTCCTAATTGCTAAAAGAAGAGGAAAAGGATAAGATGAGATGGACTTCTACTCAACCCTTGTTGCTTGCAAGACAAGGCTAAAGATAAAAGGAGAAGAGTTTGAAGATAAAAATCATTTTAAAAAATTTGGATTTATGATAACTTGCTTCCCAAGTTATCCCAAAATCTCAAGATAAAGAGTCGGTATGCAGAATCTAGAAGGAGATACCCAGATGGACGGACTAGCGCGTGGCCAGGGGCCACGCTATAGCCGCGGAAACGCGGCTATGGCCGCGTTTCCGCGGGTGTTTGGATAGGAATGGGTACGTGCTTTCGTGGAGGAGTTGTACTGGGACTCTATTTCCTATATCCCCTATAAATACCCCTGCAGAGCAACAGAGAGGGGGCATCCAGAGACGGGAACTTAGGGTTTTTCTTTAGATTTTCTCTTTTCAAAAATTCTTGTAATTTCGTTTTTATTTAAAAAAGCATATTTTGAAGAAGGAGAGGAGCATTGTATTTGGAAGTGACATTCAAATAAAGGTTATTCTTTCTTCTTCGTTATTTAATTTTGTTGTTATTTTTGTTTTCTGCTCAGAACGATTATTTGTCTTCTTCTCTCTTTCATGCAATTTTTCACATTAAAAACAAAAATTAAAAATAAAATAAAAAAAAGATGAATAACTAAATCCAATTTGTAGTTTGCTAATCTCTCAATCAACCCTAGTTTAGTTAAGAAAGTGAATTGATTGATATTCATTTTTAGAAACCCTACGATTAAAATAGTCTTCTCGAAGATAATTGATAATTAGGTTTTCTTAATTTAGGTTACACTTCTAAACGATTCTTCATAAATTCATACTTAAGAACTTTGATAGCATAACTTTAAGTTAAAACTTCTCTTATGCTATACTTAGAAGTTAGGATGAACAACTGTTGAATCTTTAGTAGTGCACACTAGTTATGGTTCCAATGTTATTTATCTTGCTTAAATTTTCATTAATAACCTAGGATGGATGTTACTTGTTTCAAGATGATATTTACTCTTTGAGACTTACACTATGGGTTGTGGTAGAAGATTAGTGAACTACATATCTCAAATCATTCAAATCTAATCAATCTCTCTCTTTTGTTTTGTTCTAAGTGTAATACAGAGAAATCGTCTGAAACGCTTGCATCGCATCCTTCCCTGTGGATCGACCCGCTTTGGCCCTTGCTGCAGCGGATAGAATTGAAACGAGACTAAGACTTGCTAACTTTAACTTTTTCTTTACAATTTCTCGTTCCAATCAATAACATGTGTTGAATTTTAGTCACACACACTTGTATTTCAAAGATCTTTAAAGAACTTATTTTTGTAAAATTTATGTGTATTTTATAAGATTTTTTAGAAGGTAAAAAGATCATGTTCAAATCCTAAAAACAGTTTGACCTGGCCTTCTGCCGGTCGATCGGACGGTCGACCGAGGCAGAAGTCGGTCGACCGGTCTGGTCGACCGACGTGCACAAACGTGCATGGTTGTTTTGGCTGGAAGGCCGGTCGACCGCCAGAGAGCATCTGCTCTCTAGATCTGGTTCTGGTCGACCGGGTGGTCGACCGGAAGGGCAATTTTGCCCTTTTCTAGACTGCCAACGGGCAGATTTTGAGAGGCTATAAATATGCCTTCTCTTGAGCTGTTTTAACCAAGTTTTTAAAGAGCAAAAATTCCCATCTTCTTAAGTGTTAAACAGCAAGTTTTTAAAAGAGTTTTTGGGCTTAAAGATTTATTCTTTATTTGTTTTCAAGGGTTGAAAAATTCAAGGAAAAATAGAGTATTTGGGATTTTGACTTTGTCTTCATTTTAATCTTATTCTATTGATTTTCTCAAGTATTTTTCTTTGTGTTTTGATTTTCAAACATCTTGATTTCTCACACTTGAGCTATCTATCTATCCTGTCTATTAAGATCTTATTTATGGTGAGAAAATTGGTTTGTGGTCTTTGTGATCATCAAGAGTTGTAACCCTTTCTATTGCTTTGGCTTTGTACCTTTTCCTCTAAGTGTAGAGGAGGTTGTACAATTGGGTTTGTTGGTATCCCACTTAGTGTAGAGGTAATTGTGGTTATTTAGCTTTGGGCCTTGTCCCTCTAGTGAGAAGTGATTGTTGTTTGGCTAAGTGCCCATCCCTCTAAGTGTAGAGGTGATTGTTATTGTGCCTTGCCTCTTATGTAGAGCTTGTATTTGTTGGAGAGAGGAGTTGTGTACTCTAAAGTTCTATTACCTAAATCCTCAGTGGAGGTTCCCTGTGTGGACGATATAGTGAAAATCCATCTGTGTAAAGGCGGGGACGTAGAGCTGGGTGCTCGAACCTCGAAACATATCTTGGTGTTTGGATTGATCTACTCTCTCTCTCTCTTATTACCTTGCATTGCATCATATTGTTCATATCTTATATGCTTGGTATTGTTTGTGTGCCTCACTAGTGTTGAATCAAGAGAGCTTCAAATAGCACCTCAACTTATATTTAGAGAAATCTAGAGCTGTTAGTCCAAAGCCCTTCACTGGGAATTCGGCTACACTCTTTGGTTATACTAAGTGTGTTGCAATTTATTTTTAATTTTGCATTATTTGTCATTAGATTAGCCATACACCTATTCACCCCCTTCTAGGTGTACTTACACATTTGAGCATAGGATTGTTATGGGGCCTTGAAAAGGCCGCATTCATGGGCTCGGGCAACATTTACTGAGCATGAAAAATCGAACATTCCTCAAATACATGATTCATGGTTTGATAGTAAGTACAGCCCAGATTTTAGATTGGGTTAGGGCTGACTTAGTTCACTAGAATTGGTTCTTTTGTTTCAAGAAGTTCCAGTCTTCTCGATGGTTAACAATTCTAGCTTCGGCAGCTATGGATGATTTTATAGAATGGATACTTCCTTTTGAAGAGATAGGATTAGTGTTCCTAGACTTTTCTAAAGTTGGTTCCCATTGGATGGTTTTCTCAGTTAGATCCTCAAATAAATTCCACCCTTGGTTTTTATCCTTTTGCAAAAATCTCCCTTGGTACATGTTTTCTAAGAGGGTCTTGTTCTGATAGTCTAAACCGTCATAAAGAATTTGACACTGTCGCCACTTCTCTATGCCATGATGAGGACATTGGGCAAGGGGTCTTTAAAACATTCAAAGTATCTCCAAAATGGTTCATTAATTTATTACTTGAACTGCATGATATTCTACCTAATGAGAGGATAGAATTTCTTCAAGAAAGCCTTGACGAAATCATCCTAAGAAGTGATAGAATCGACCGTTAAGCTGTATGGCCATTTCTTGGCTAGGTCCTTAAGTGCGAAAGGGATGAAATGTAACCTAACCGCATCGTCTCCTAAATGGTTTTTACTTATTATGAGGCATACTTCCTTAAATTCTCTTTTGAAGAAGTACGCATCCTCGGACTCTAAACCATGAATTTTGAGAGAGTGTTAATAAATTGTGGTTTTAGCTGAAAATTGTTGCCATTGGCTTCTGAGAGTCGAATGCAAGATGGAAGGGAGGTCCTCATGGGATAGAACCTCTCCTGCAACGATGTAGGTTGAGCCATAATCGGGTCTGATTTTGGTTCTGCTTTGGGTGGTAAACTACTTCTAGTCAACCTAGATGTGTTTGGTTCTCTCGACCACACTTGCATACACAATTACTACCACAAATAAGTTTACCAATCAGTCAAAAAAATTTAACCACGCCTATTCTAAGGTAGACTTAGACCTAAACGACTCCTAACTAGTTAGATTATCCACATGAGATATAGCAGAATCTGATCACAAGTTAATTGGCTAGATCGGGGCAAGATTGGTGGGAGGTATCCGCACAAAAAGTGACGGGCCTAATTAAGTCAAACCACTAGCTTTCGAGGTTTCGCTTCTCAATCTCCGTCTTTTGACATCCGATTTGACAAGAGTCAAATTCTAACAGCTTTCCCCTTAGGTCAACCTCTTAGTGAGTCCGAGATGTCCCTAAGGCCAACGTTTATCAGATTTTAAGTTAGGCTTAGGTTGTGCGTGCTTGGATATGGTTTGTGGGCTAAGAAAGGATAATGACTCTCCCACTTTATCTTTTGTTGGGTTTTGCGCTTAAGATTTGTTTGTGCACGTGTATAAGATATAGCAAAAGTAACATTCAACAAGTAAGTAAATCACCCAAGAATGTTCCCAAGCTAGATGCTATGCAAACGTATCTTGTCTCCAGCTTTCTTTAATAGTAATTGAAAAGAAAATATAATTAGACAAATGCCTATGAATGCAAGTTTAAACATTTTTTTTGGCAATTTAAATCAATGGATTACTGTTGGATTAAAACATGGTGATGAAATAACCAAATATCAAAAACTAGCAATTTAAGAAAGCTTGTTTTTCAAAGCAATATGTCCTGTAAAAAAAAAATTTAGTATTCCCACAAAATTGCCGCGTTTGCGCGGCAAAATATGCGTTTTCATGGTCAACTCTTGAAATCATGTTTCCTACTTTCGAGAACAGGGGCACATGATAACAAGTCTTTTTCTGCAATGCTAGAATTCTCAAGTTGATTTTCCTAACTCTGAAACATAACACTAAACTTGTCAAAACTTAAAGAATATCGTTCCTTCCTCGACAACGACGCCAAAAATTGGTTCAAGAAATTAATTACCGTGTAGCTTAGAGCCAACGGGTCATTCCACAAGGAGAGATGCGATACGAATGTTTGGATATTTTTGGAAAAACAAGTTTAGTATTGGTGTTTTTTAGGAGAAAAAGAAGATGGAATGTGTTCGAAAGTAGGAGTTTACTAGTATTCAGAGAGAGAGGGTTTAGAGTAAACCTTCAATGCTCGTATGTTGATGTTCAAAAACTCCAAATGTATTCACGGATTTACTTTACTCCTTCCGAATCACCATCGTAGCATAAGCTATTATGGGTCGATTCCACAGGGAGAGTTTACGATAGAAGCATTCACGGTTTTGAAATTGAGTTTGTTTTAAGAAAGAAAACGAAAGTTCTTCTATGTTTTTAAGAAAAACAAAATGACATAGAAAGTAGATGAAAAATTCTTTGTTGGTTTTGTTGAAGAAAAAGGAAAAAGATGGAAAGGAAAGTGAAATAAACTTGGATGTAGTTTGAAAAGAGAACTTTTAAGAAAGGAAACTTTGAAAGACTATAGGGAGAGAAACCATGACTAGCTAACTCTCTAATTTACTAACTTACTAATCTCATAGGGTGATGCATGCCTCATGTTGATTCATCGGCAAAGAATTGTCTTGCTTGTTTGGTCAAATTATTGTCCCATGTAGATGATGAGTTATCTTCTCGGCTTGACTTATTGCCTCATTGATTCATTAGCTCCCGAGATAGATTTTTGGTGATGAAATCAAGGATAGTCACTCAAGGATATGCTAAGAAACAAAATACAAGATTCATTAGTCCATCAAAGCTATACTCGAGCTAGCATTAAAGTAAGAAAGTTGTACTATTAATCAATAGCATAGTTAGGTGCTCCATCTTCATGTTCCATCAAGGCACTTGTTCTAAAGACAAGGCTCTAAATGAGGCTCACATGAATCATATGGAATGGGAACAAGAATTTGCTAAGAATTAAAGTAACTCATCTTCATTTGGGATAATAGAGACTTGAAATTTGCAAGACTACAATAAAGCATCCAATGAATTACATGAATTAGCAATCACCCAAGAGTTAGTAGTTAGTAATGTTAGAGGTTAGCTAGTCATGTTAGAAAGTTAGCTAGACATTGAAGTAAAATGCAAACAATAATTCATTGTAGAAGAAGATGCAATAGTAGTAAAAGCTTGAAGAAAGTAAAGCACTAGAATAAGAAAAGATGAGAAGAAAGAAGGATCAATTCTTGCATTGAGTTGTCACCTCTCTAATTACAAGATCTCTTACTCTCTCTATCTCTCTTTGCTGAATTCTAGAAGGAGAAAGAAAATTACAAGAGCAACTAAAGAAAACTAGAGAAAATCCCAACAATTCTCTCAAAAATACAAAGCTCTTCTCTCCTCTCTTTTTACAGAGGCCCTAGGGGTCTATTTATAGGCTCCAGGTGGTGAGGCCCTCAAATCACAGCCGTGGGATTAAACGTTGGCTCAACGGCCAGATGCTTGCCGCGGATCCGCGGCCAGAGCCGCGTTTCCGCGGCGGAATTTTGGCCGTTGCGCCAACGATTTCTTCTGACATTCTGTTATACTCCGTATGCCTTGCTGGACCTTCTAGAAAGTAGGGAATATTCGTGGACAAATCCAGACCTAGGCTTCTCCTTTGGGCTTCTTCTTTTGGGCTATTTAATTAATCCCTTAATTCCTTAAAAATTCATTGTTTATGGGCCTTCATCTCCATTAATGGTGGACCTAAAAAAAGAGAGAAAAAAGAAATAAAAATCTTATTTTTCTTTACATAAAACATGATATAGTAGTGAAAAATGATACAATAATGAACTCCAATCACACCCCTATACCTAGCTTTTGCTCGTCCCTGAGCAAAAAAAAAAGAGAAAAAAATCCTAGCTAAATTATTGAACCACTTTCGTAGGTGACACGATTGCACTTAGCTCGTGCAACAAACCGTTAAACCTCTAGGTTACCCTAGAAGAGGAGTGTTGTCTCCTGAGGGTTTTCAGCGGATTGCACCTACAAAATCCAAAAAAAAAATGTTAGTGAAAAAATTTATGATCCATGTTTTTCAAGAATTTTCTTGATCTATCGGTTTCGGGTTACCCTAAACTCGTCTTTCTTTTTATAAGTTTCTATTTAAAGTTTTGTCTTCAACTTAGATTAAGTTTTTAAGGAATAGAGAGAAAACCAGATTTTGCATCAAGTCTAGCATATAAACATCTTATATGAGGAATTTTTCTTAGACTAGAGTTCATTTATTTACTTATATATATACATTTTTTTATTATATTATTATATTATTTTATTATTATTTATTTATTTACATCTCCTTAGCTTCCTTAGGCTTTCTAATTTACCCATGTAGCGAGCCTCTTACCGATGACTCCCAAACCAGTCGGTTTTAGGGCACCAGATGAAGATACATCCCTAAGGTTCAAGGACTCGAGTAAACTAGGTCACGAATGCTAAGGACTTAACCACCTTTAGGCGTGACTGGCCATGCTTCTTAAGGCACAACTAGCCAGCTTAATTAATGGTTAAGTAATTATTTTATTTATTTATATATATATATTTTAATATATATATGTGTAAATAGAATCACTAAGTCTTTGATTAATCCCTCAATATGTTTAATGTATATAATGCTAAAGAAAGAATTAAAAATCTAGTTATCTTTCTTATCCTTTTTTCTTAACCTAAAGATCCAACAAAACTCCTCTTTTCAACTTATATTAAGAAATCTTAGTTTAGAATATTCTTAATTCCTAAGATCACTTTTAAAAATGGATCAAAATTTTCTCTTTTTTTTTTTAAGGTTATCCTAAAAACAAAATGAAAAATCCTAAAAAAAAAATGAAAAATCCTAAAAAATCCTAAAAAGAAAATGAAAAATCCTAAAAAGAAAATAAAAAATCCTAAGTTAGTATCTACCCCCCATACCTATCTCATGCATTGTCCCCAATGTATGCAAGATAATTTATGCATGAAATAGGTAAAGAAACGGTGTGACCCTCTCCGTCGTTTTGGACCAGCAGTGGTGCTAGGTCCAGCTGATTGTGAACGTCTAAGACCGTCCTCAATTCGGTCCAAATGAGACGTCTGCTCCTCAACTTGTTTACACAATCAAATTTGTCCCCGGAATATTTTCTTCATGCCTCGCCAAATGGTGGACATGAAGGCACGTGAATCTGCAGGGAGGTCTTGTTGCCAAAAGGCAGGCTCATCCTCTTCCTCTAAACTTTTCTCTGAAGAGAACTCTACTGGCACATCTTCGGACTGGACACTAGGGGTCCAGACCGCATGAAGACAATTATTATAGGCACTAGTGGCCCTCTCGTGTGCAATGAATACCCTCTCGTATGCGTCAAAAACATCATCCGGTAGGAAAGTCCTACATGGACGAGTTATGAGAATTGGGTGGGAATACTTAGCACCACGTGTGCGTGAGGAATTGGCAATTATACAATGGAAGATTGTTTTATTAACGCGGACCGTGTGCTGCCAAGTCATGAGGTCATGTATGATTTGCAGCACAGGCCTATTGAAGGAGGTTGTGTGGTCCAGTCCTAAAATATTGCGTTGAATTCATCGACCAACGCAATGCACATTTTGAAACGTGGTACTGGCTTTGAGCCCCCTGTCCTGCTCTGTACAGCGAGCCCCCATGATGGACTGTAATCGATGAGAGGAAGGGGGTCGCTATGGTGTGGGTAACATGGGACATGAGTGAGTTCCTCGAGTAGAGGAAGCGTGATAAAGATGTCACCCGTGGGCATATGCACCGTGAGTTGGTAAGTGTCAAAAGTCATCGAAGCATGGTCGATGGAAGTGTAAAATAATTTGACTAACTCAGGGCAATAATACGCTTCTCTATCCGAATTATCATATACTAATGCATACCAATCCCAAGCACGAATTCGATCTAGAAAAATATGCCCATACCTATTAACATCACTAAGAATTTGTGAAATTCTGCAAATAGTGATGGTGCCATGATAAAGGATGTAAAGCAATGCAAGATTTCAGAGAATAGAATGCAAACCACCCCCGGACTACGTGGGGGGAAAAAATTTCAATTGCAGAGAGCACTCGGCAGTGGAAACAGAGAATCAGGCACTAGATCTGGAGGTTTCAGAGTGGCGCTACTGCAGCAGAGTTTGGCGGTGCTCCAGAGAAGCAGAAACTGCCGCGGAGGCGCGGCTTCTGCCGAGAAAATGCGGCCGAGTGGAGGAAGCAGAGGGGGAGAAAAATTTGAGGGGCGGCGCTGGCTTTGGGTGTTTCAGATCTGGGTTGATAGCTAGGGTGAGGGAAAAGACTCGGGGTAGAGAATATTTATAGCTAGCTGAGAGAGATGAATTCCCTAAATTACCCTAGATGGAATTAGGAATTTACAACCCTAGGGTGATTTAAAAGAATTCATGGAGAGAGGAAAGTTCTAGGTGCCATTTAGCACCAAAGTCCACTTGTTTTATATTTTTATTTTTATTTTTATTATTTTTATTATTTTATTTAATATTTATAGGAGAGGTTCTAAAATGATATGCAGGAGGTACTGGAAAATGTACAAATGAAGTGGTCACATGTAGACTGGGTCACAAAGACCCAGTTCCTGAACATCTTGTGACTCGAACTCTGTGGTAAAAAACGGCTTAAGGCGTTGACCGTTGACAGTGAAAGTATTGCCATTTTTTGGATCAAAAATTTCAATGGTACCATAAGAGAAGACCTTTTGAACAATGTATGGACCTGACCACCTGGTTTTCAATTTACCAGGGAAGAGGTGAGTCTTGAGTTATACAACAGAACTCTTTGTCCTGAGATAAAATTTTTCCGATGAATTGATTTATCGTAGAAGAGCTTAGTTCTGTGTTTTGTAATCTGAGCGTTGTCATATGCCTCGTTTCTCAGCTTTTCTAGTTCGGATATTTGTCATTTTCTCAAAGCACCGGCTTTGTCCAAGTCCAAGTTCAGCTGTTTCAATGCCCACATAGCTTGGTGTTCTAACTCCACAGGCAAGTGGCAGGGTTTTCCAAGTACAACTCGATATGGAGACATACTGAGGACAGTCTTTTAAGCGGTCCTATATGCCTATAGGGCATCAGTGAGTTTGATGGACCAATCCTTACGATTCTGTCCAACGGTTTTCTCCAATATGAGTTTAATTTGTCTGTTGGTGACTTCCACTTGCCCGTTAGTCTGAGGATGATATGCCGTGGATAGAGTATTTGCGCGTTAGGGTTTCAAAAGCCCGATTGCAGAAATGACTCCCGTTATCGCTAATTATCGCACGGAGGGCTCCAAAGCGTGAAATGATATTTTTCCGTAAGAACTTGATGACAACTTGGTTGTCATTTGTCCTAGTTGGAATTGCTTCAGCCCATTTGGAAACATAGTCTACAGCCATCAAAATGTATTGGTTGCCATAGGACAGAGGGAAGGGTCCAATGAAGTAAATGCCCTACAAATCAAAAATTTCGACGTCCAAGATAGGTGTAAGGGGCATCATGTCTCTCCACGTGATTCGACCCGTCATTTGACATCTGTCACAGAGCTTGCAGAAAGTATACGCATCTTTAAAGAGAGTGGGCCAGTAGAATTGATTAGTCTACAATTCTGCATTATTATGTCGCATTCTCTCACAGATTTATGAATAAATTGTCGTCTAAATCTTGTTTTGGTCTTAATTGCAGGTAGATCCAAAGTCCAAGGGCAAAGATGGAATTAGAGCCTAATTCTTCCCAATTTATGGTAATTAATCCCGCATTACTTGGAGGCCAAGCAATGGATTATCTAGAAGATACATCGAATCTAGCCTCCTGCGCTGTCAGACGAATATTCGGGCGAAAATACCAGAAACGGGATATACCCTGAACATTCTCGAAGCCAGATGGAGCCACAGACCAAAACCAGGGACCTAAGTCCCTGGTATTGCCGCAGATCCGCGGCAATCCTTGTGGATCCGCGGCAAAGTAGTGGAGCCACGCGTCAATTTTCGACGCGTGGCCCCGTCTCGTCTTCCAGAGGCTTCTGAGGCCTATAAATAGCCCTGTATTCGACCAGAGCACAGGCAGTCTTCGTTTTTAGGAGTAGGTGCAGATTTTAGGAGTAGTGTAGGTGAGTGTTCTTCATTTCTTGTATTTTCAATTCTTTTTAGATCATTGTAGTAGGTCTGAGTGATTTCTAGAGAGAGAGAAAGCAAGGGATTTATGTAATAGAGAGTGACACTCAATGTAAAGATGCCTCCTTTCTCTTCCAATGTAATCTCCTTCACCTTCTACATGATTTCTTGCTAGTTTTTCTTCTCATGGCAATCTAACTACTAACCACTAACCATCTAACCACTTACTTGATAATCCACATGAATCGGGTTGCCTCTACAAGGTCTTGTTCTTGCAAGAGCCATTGATGGCCAAAGATGATGGGTTCTATCATCTAACTTGCTAACTTGCTAACCAAGCTAACTCTCTTTTATTTCATGCTCTTTTATTTTATGCTAGTAGTGTAATGAGTGATGCTTGTATTAGCTTGTTCTTGATGCAATGTTTTGAATGTGATGAACCATCCATGAGCCATGCTTTGTACCGTCTCTTGGAGCCAAGGATTGTGATGGCCAAGGATCAAAATGTGAGGCAACTTTCTCGAAGAGGTTAGCATGGTTAGTGGAGCATTTAGTAGTTAGTAGCCATGAGTTTTCTTTTAGCTTGATTTAGAAATCATTTTCCAAACTCTTTTCTCATTTTTCTATCGGTGTTTTTACCATCCTTCTTAGTTCAACCTTGTTCCATCTCTTTTTCTATTTTGATTTCCAAAGCACTTCACTTTTGTTTTTACATCGCCATTTTCATCGCTCTCCTCACCTACCACATTCTGGATTTCATTTTCTTTTCTTTTTCATTCTTTTTCATTCTTTCAACAAAGAAGAAGTGTTAACAACTGACGTGAATAGAGACTGTTAATGCTTCTATCGCCTCCCTTCCCTGTGGATACGACCCGTTGAGCCAATGCTATAACGGAAGTATCGAGGGTACATTAGCACATTCGAGCTTTTACATCGATTTCAGATAATACGCATTTTTGAGTGCTAGTTCCGCCCACGATCAAATTTTTGGTGCCGTTGCCGGGGAAGGGAATGGTTTTGTTTTCACGTTTTTGTTAACATTGTCTTCTCTGTTTTGGTGTGCAGGGTAATATTTACAGGTGCTTAACATTGCAGAATAGACCCTAGCTTTGCATCTCCCTGCTCTTGAAAGCAGGGCCCCAGATTCTAAAGACAAGCCGCGGAACCGCGACATTTGCCGCGAAACCGCGGCATTTTTGTGAACATTGTAAATTTTGTTGTTCTGGGATGTGTGAATTGTAATAGCTAGTGGATTTGTGCTGCTTTCTTTCTTGATTTGATTGCCTACACACCATAATTAATAAAAGAACTAAAATACGGTATTTGGACGCTTTTAAAACGGTTTAGACATTTGCATTTAGGCACGTGTCAATTCAATTCCAATATACTGTATTTTGTTCTGTTGTTGTGATCTGAATGGAGATGTACATATGGCATTGCATATAGCATAGGACAAACACGTGGGTGATTTATCGCTTTGTTTTATATTCTTGTCTATATTGCACACTTGCACAAATTGAACTTAAGGGCAAAAACCCATACAAGATAAGGTGGGGATTTAATTACCCTTCCTTAGCCTAAAAATCATCTCCCCACTCACACAACCCAAGCCCTAATAAAATTTGAATAGACGTTGGCCCCTAGGGACATCTAGGTCTAGGTCAACCCTCCTATTGGCTTGGCTTTAATTTTTCTTTTCTTTTTGTTTGTTGTTTGATTTTTCTTTTTTTGTGATTGTTTGTGAAATGGCATTCAATAATAACAATTCTTTCAATCCGAATATGAATCCATATTTCACACCAACCCCATTTGATTCGGATAATTCCAACCCGGCGTTTTACAATATGCACCAACCAAGTACACCGGGTTGGCCTTATCCGAATCAATATAACCCATACCCACATTCTTATGACTATAATTTTCAAAATAATTTCAACTCGTCACAGAGTCAATGGGGATTCACTTCCCCCGAGTTTAATTGTCAACCTCCTTGTCCCCCATGTCCACCTTGTCCATCATATTCACCTTATCCACAATATTCATTCCCCGATTTCGCTTCTTATACTCCTTTTTCTGGACCTCCAATTGAAGAAAAATCTAAGTTACTAAAGAGTTTAGAAGCCAATCTACAAAGGGCCGAGCAACAACTTCAAGAAACATTGGCCTCTCCAATTCCACAGTATTTTCAAGAGTCTTACTCAGTTCCACCTCCTCATAATGAACAACCATTTGCCTTGGAAACGAGTAAAGAAATCTTGTGTGAGTCCAAGCTTCAATCTCCACACATTTTTGACTCACATTATTCTCAAAATTTTCAAAACCAAGATTCCTATACTCCCATTCTAGAGCAACCACTTGGAGATACATCATATCTAGATAAGAGTATGGATATCTTGCAGGAGTCTCTGTTACAATGTCAAAAATCACATGCCGAGTCTATCAATAAGGTGGAAGAACAATTGAGTCAATTGGTTAACATTCTTAGGAATGAGGAAACTCTATCTTATCAACCTTTGACCAATTCAACTATGCCAAACTCTATTGATATGACCCAAGACTCTTGTCATTTTGGAAATCAAGATTCAATTTCAGCACACCCACCTGAACTTGTCCAAACTTTAAATCCCATTGACATTTTGGCAAGTTATCCTTTTCTTGAAATTGAACTTGAGCATGAATATGATCATGAACCTCAAATTAGTGATTCAATTCTACTTCCTGATCAATTATGACTCCGGTATCTTCACCTGATTTCAATCCTTTTCCCGAGTCAGTATTGAATCCTGTACTAATTCATTGTGAAATTGAATCACCAATCATTCATGATGATCATATTGAACTTGACCAATTTTATACTTTGGAAAGTCCCATTGATAAATTGGCAAGTTCTCATTTTTGGGGAATTGAACTCAATGAGGAATGTGACTTTGATCCTCAAATATGTGATCCAGTTCAAATTCCTGAATCATTATTGACTCCTGTTATATTACCCAATTTGAGTAACATTCTAGAGTCAGTTTTGATTCCCATCCCTGTCATTCCTGAACTTGAATCACCAACCTTAGAAAGTCACATTCCATCATGGGGAAATGATTGTGGACTTGAGTTTCAACTTCTTGATTTGGACCCACTTCCTGAACCGATCTCGACTCCCGAACCTTTACTTGACTTGTGTTATTTTTCTGAGTCGGTATTAGTTCCTGTACTTCCTGAGTCCAAATCAATCATTCCATTCTGGGACAAGGTTGTTGATAAATTTGACTCCGAAATTATTTTGAAAATTTGAAAATTAGATGGGGTAAAACTGTTAATAAAAATCATGCATGCATACATCTTTTTAGTGGGTTGTATCGTGGAGGTTTCTGGTGGGTTCCTCCGGACTCCACGCAAGAATGATTGGGCCGCCTTTCGTGGACCAATCAGGCCGCCACCGGAACCACCACCTTGAGGTAATTTTTCCTTCCCTCTCTATTTATTCCATGCATATATATATCACGATGCATTGAGGACAATGCATGAGATAAATGTGGGGGAAGGTTTACTAACATAGAGTTTTTAGATTTTCTTTCTTTTACACTTCTTTTAGGATACTTTTAGAAATCTTTCCTTTTTGTATAGTAATTTTTCTCTTTCTTTAAAAACTTTTTGAAACAAGAGACAAAGTTTTGATCTATTTTTAAGAAAATTAAGATGATCTGAGAAATTAAGAAAGCCTTAATTATGACATCTTAAACCTAGTCGAAATAATGGATTTTGTTTAAAATTATAGGTTAAGTATAAAAGATTGGGGAGATAATTTTATCTTGAATTTTTTGCCTTAGATAGTATGCACATCGCACTTACACAATTTTTGGGATGGAAACAAAGGCCTAAAATGCCATAAAGTAAATAAAAAGAAAAAAATATATATATATAAATAAAACATCACTTATTAAGCTGGATAACTATGCCTCAAGAAGCATGATTATTCACGCCTAACGGTGGTCAAAAGAATCAAATAATCCCCCTTAGTTTTGTGGCCTTGTTTACTTGAGTCCTTAAACCCGAGGGATGTTTTCTCATCTGGTGCCCTAAAACTATCTGGTCTGAGAGTCATCGGTTATAGGCTCGCTACATGGGTGAACTAGAAAGCCTAAGAAAACTAAGGGAAGAAAAAAAAGAAAAAAAAGAATATAAATATATATAAATAAATGGCTTGATGGTTAGAGTTAAAGTCCCAGAAATCTTCACTATCACAAAGTGCATATTATCTAGGTTTTATGAAAGATAAAATATTCAATCCAATTTTAAATACTTACCTTAATTGAAGACAAGATCTTGCATAGAGACTAAGTTTAAGGAAGAATGATTTGTGGTGGACTTATGACCTTAGATCGCTTATATTTTTGCAAAAATATTTTATAAACTTGTCTCTCTTTCAAAATGTGTTTTCAAAATACTAACATTTGCCTTCTTTCTTTATGGATTTTGTGGGTGCAATCCGCTGAAAACCCTCAGGAGACAACACTCCTCCTCTAGGGTAACCTAGAGGTTTAACGGCTTGTTGCACACGCTCAGTGCAATCGCGTCACCTGCGAAAGTGGTGTAATAACCCTTATAGTATAGTTTTTCTTTTCTTGTTTTGCTCCGGACGAGCAAAAGAATAAGTGTGGGGGTGTGATTAGTCTACAATTCTGCATTATTATGTCGCATTCTCTCACAGATTTATGAATAAATTGTCGTCTAAATCTTGTTTTGGTCTTAATTGCAGGTAGATCCAAAGTCCAAGGGCAAAGATGGAATTAGAGCCTAATTCTTCCCAATTTATGGTAATTAATCCCGCATTACTTGGAGGCCAAGCAATGGATTATCTAGAAGATACATCGAATCTAGCCTCCTGCGCTGTCAGACGAATATTCGAGCGAAAGTACCAGAAACGGGATATACCCTGAACATTCTCGAAGCCAGATGGAGCCACGGACCAAAACCAGGGACCTAAGTCCCTGGTATTGCTGGGGATCCGCGGCAATCCTTGCGGATCCGCGGCAAAGTAGTGGAGCCACGCGTTAATTTTTGACGCGTGGCCCCGTCTCGTCTTCCAGAGGCTTCTGAGGCCTATAAATAGCCCTGTATTCGACCAGAGCACAGACAGTCTTCGTTTTTAGGAGTAGTGTAGGTGAGTGTTCTTCATTTCTTGTATTTTCAATTCTTTTTAGATCATTGTAGTAGGGCTGAGTGATTTCTAGAGAGAAAGCAAGGGATTGATGTAATAGAGAGTGACACTCTATGTAAAGATGCCTCCTTTCTCTTCCAATGTAATCTCCTTCACCTTCTACATGATTTCTTGCTAGTTTTTCTTCTCATGGCAATCTAACTACTAACCACTAACCATCTAACCACTTACTTGATAATCCACATGAATCGGGTTGCCTCTACAAGGCCTTGTTCTTGCAAGAGCCATTGATGGCCAAAGATGATGGGTTCTATCATCTAACTTGCTAACCAAGCTAACTCTCTTTTATTTCATGCTCTTTTATTTCATGCTAGTAGTGTAATGAGTGATGCTTGTATTAGCTTGTTCTTGATGCAATGTTTTGAATGTGATGAACCATCCATGAGCCATGCTTTGTACCGTCTCTTGGAGTCAAGGATTGTGATGGCCAAGGATCAAAATGTGAGGCAACTATCTCGAAGAGGTTAGCATGGTTAGTGGAGCATTTAGTAGTTAGTAGCCATGAGTTTTCTTTTAGCTTGATTTAGAAATCATTTTCCAAACTCTTTTCTCATTTTTCTATCGGTGTTTTTACCATCCTTCTTAGTTCAACCTTGTTCCATCTCTTTTTCTATTTTGATTTCCAAAGCACTTCACTTTTGTTTTTACATCGCCGTTTTCATCGCTCTCCTCACCTACCACATTCTGGATTTCATTTTCTTTTCTTTTTCATTCTTTCAACAAAGAAGAAGTGTTAACAACTGACGTGAATAGAGACTGTTAATGCTTCTATCGCCTCCCTTCCCTGTGGATACGACCCGTTGAGCCAATGCTATAACGGAAGTATCGAGGGTACATTAGCACATTCGAGCTTTTACATCGATTTCAGATAATACGCATTTTTGAGTGCTAGTTTCCCCGTCGATCAATATTCTACCTCAAAATCAAGTAAGATACATAGGAGGAAAACTAGGATATGGGTTGAAATAGCACTAACCAAGATGTAACATTACAATATCAAGATTGTCGGTCAAATATAAAGTAAGAAAGATCATTAGAAAGTACAAGCAAATCTTTAACCTTAACACTTATTAAAGTTGAACATTAAATATCAAGATATTTATGAAGTATAGATTAAGAAGTACAATAAAAAAGTGTTTAAACTAGTTGCTTATACTAATGAGTTTTCAAGAATAAAGATTGGAGTAGGCATGTATATGATTTAATCTGGTTATCTACTAGATATTAGATGTGACGGTGGTGACGTCTTAGCAAACCATGAGAAAAATCTAGCTACTCATGGTAAACATGTCAAATAAATGAAAGTAAGAAATAAAAAATAAGAAAAAGCAAAAATAAAGTAAATAATAAAAGAGATATGAAAAGAAAGAAAGCACCTTGTATTGATCTGTCACCTCGAATTACAATGGCTTCTCCTTCTCACAAATAGAACTAAAATACAAAAGAAATTTGCAGAAGAGACTAAAAGAAAAATCCTAAGTTATGATCTCTGATGTGGAGATGTTTTACAATGAGAGATTTCAGCTCTTTAAAGAGGCCTCAAATCTAATCACAATAGGATACAAAATAGAAGGTTTCAAAATTCAATAAGGAATTCAGTCCTGCAGCAAGTTGGCGTGTTGTTTGCTGAATATGACTCTTCAAACGGCTGAATTTGATAGAGTGATAAACAAAATATTGTAGTCCTTCACGTCTTCTTTCTGTAGCATCTTGAATCATTAGATTTGAATATCTGTAGCAAACGTTATGATCTGAATACTAAAAGGTGTACAGTCAGAATCTGAGTCTGAATTGATTTTGAACTCCATTTAATTTGAATTATCCTCCTTTTTCCTTTTAGGATTAGCTTTATCCCCTTCATCCTTTAGGACTTTATCTTCTGAATTTGAACTTGAATAGGAGATGAAGATTAATCCTTTCCTCCTTTGGATTCAATTTAATCCAAGTTTAGATAGGTTTAGGGATAAAATGAAGCTTCTTGTATCTTTATCCTCTCATTTAAGTAACTACACACCATAATAAAAAAAGAGGTTAATAGCATTAATTAATAAAGGAATGATCAAGGATATATGTGTAAAAGTGATGATAAAAATGCAATTTTGGAGTACAATCACACCCCCACACTTATCTTTTGATCGATCTCGAGCAAAACTAAATGTTAGAAACTAATTTAATCTAACCTAACTCACTTTCGTAGGAATCACGATTGCACTTAGCACGTGCAACAAGCCGTTAAACCTCTAGGTTACCCTAGAGGACAAGTATTGTCTCGTAAGGATTTTCAGTGAATTACACCGACAAAATTCATAAAGAGAGAAAAATAAAATGTTAGTATTTTTGAAATACCATTTTGAAAGAGAGAAAATATTTGAAGTATCTTTGAGGAAATCAAGTAATTTATAAGTCTTAGGATTACCAAATTATTCATTCCTATACTTAGTTTCGATGCAAATATTTATCATCAATTTAGGTTAGGATTAAAACTGAATTTCTCACTTAGTCTTTTTATTTTACCCCGAGTCATATGCACCTTTGTGAAAGCGAATTTGGGATTCTTAAACTTCAACTCTCATACCTTGTATATTAATATATATAATTTTTTTTTGTGCAGAAGTTCGAAGTATTACCACTTCGTTGCCCTTTAAGCACTTCTTTTTTTGCGTCAAAATTTGATTGAGGAAAACAGAGTATAAAGAATATGAGAAGTGTATGTGATTAGTTTTAACTCTAAATCTTTACAATTTAACCGCTGTAACAAGAGCTAAACGGGTCGAATCTCAGGGAGAGATGCGATGGAAGCTTTTCGGTAATATTGTTTTCTTTATTATCTTCTTTGTTGTTAGAACTTAGAAAGAGAAAAGATGGATTGCATATAGATAAAGGATTAAACTAAAAGAAAGGTTCACAACTTACTAATAATCAATCACCATACATGTTAATGCTAGATAAATAATTACTACAGTTTAAATCATAAACATGATATTCTACCTCAAAATCAAGTAAGATATGAAAAACACCTAGGAGGGGAGGGTGAATAGGTGTACTTGTTAATCTAGAAACTAAATGCGCTAAATGCGAAAGCTAATGCAAATTTTGCAACACACTTAATACAACACACAAGTGTAGCTGAATTCCCCGTGAAGGGCTCTGGACTAACTCCTTTTGATTCTCCTTTAATGGGTTGAGGTGCTATGTGAAGCTCTTGTGGTTAAGTACAAGTGAGGCACACACAAACAAGCCAAGCATATAAGGATGATAAGCAATATGAAATAATGCAAGGCAACACAAGCAATATGAATGATATGAATGAAGAATGATGCTTTGCACAAATGTAAGAGAGAGAGAGAGAGAGTTGAGAGACAAGTGGATCAAACGCTAACAACAAGATATGTTTTGAGGTTCGAGCACCTAGCTCTACATCCCCGCCTACACCACCGTGTAGGATTTCCAATCCACTATCTCCCACCGAGGGAACCTCTACCGAAGAGGATTTGTTACAACATAAGGAGTACCAAACTCCTCTCTCAAACACCACCTCACAACCGAGGGGTAGGCCCGTAGCCAATACAATCACAACACCTCTACCGAAGAGGGTTACAAACACCAACTCCACCTCTCACTAGAGGGAGTAAACACCAATCTCCACCTCTATCAAAGAGGGAGCAAACCAATCACCTCAAATCCACAACCTCAACCTCTACCAAAGAGGGAGCAACCAAATAATGAGGGTTTACAATGGGTGGTCTCTTTCAACTATAAACAATCTCTCCTTTTCTACAAACAAAAAGATCCTAAATAGATTAGGATAGAAGATAGCTCAAGTGTGGCAAAACAAGTGTTTTGATCAAAGAAATTCTCTTGGGAAAACACCAAAAAGATATAGAAGTTTAGATCAAAAACTAATTCCCAAAACCCTAATTTCTTTGAAATAAACAAAACACTTAAAACAAATAAGATTGATCTTTTGACACTTAAAACTCTTTTGAAAACTTGTTTAAAACACTGAAGAAGTCAGGAAATTTTAGCTCTAAAAATCTTAGTTAAAAACACCAAACAATGGGGTATTTATAGCCCCAAAATAAAACTAGCCGTTAGGCTGATCTGGCAGCCTGACAGGCTACCGGTCGGCCGGCCCGGCCGACCGCCAACGGTCTGAAATATGACCGTTGGGCAAACCCGGTCGACCGCCCGGTCGACCCAAATAAATAGAGAGCAGAGCTCTCTGGTCCGGTCGGCCGCCCGGCCGACCGTCCCTGTGGCTGCCAAACGTGCACAGGCTTGTGCACGTCGGTCGACCGACCATGGTTCGGTCGACCCATGTGGTCGGCCGAACTGGCCTGATAGACACTGTTTAGGGACAGAAAACACATGTTAAAATATTTCTAAAAATCTTTTAAGTCTTTGTAAAAATACCCAAAAATAGTTTTATCATTTTGCATTGATATATAAACATGTGATAAAAAGTTTGGCTCAAATATCAATCAATATGAACTATTTTTGTGTTTTAACATTTTTACCAAAAATCAAAACATGTATTTTATCAAACTTTGATTTTTCAATACATGAATAGGAAAGTCAAAATAAGTTTGTTTAAGAAGTTTAAGCATGCATGTATAACTAGAATACATCTATTATACATATAAACTATTTAAACTTGTTTTGATCAACTATTCATGAAAACCAATTCCAAAACATGAAAACGTGTGTGTTTGTGCACTTGAGCATATCAACTATACATATCTTTACAAATGGATCTAAAACACACTAAACTAAACTAGAATACCTAAGTCTTCTTGACGATCTTCAATCTTCAAGTAGGCTCGATCCCAAACGTGATCTACCGAGTGCAAAGGTATGATCTTGATGCTCGGGCACGGGAATCACCAAGTGAAGGCTTCCAAACTCCTCTTTTTGAAGCAATCACCAACTAATATCTTGCTAATGATCTGAAACTTAAAATCACAAGATTATTAGTAAACATATAACTACATGAGTTAATCATCATCAAAACTAGGGTGGAAGGCCTTTGGGCCAACAATCTCCCCCTTTTTGATGATGACAAAACTCATGGAGTTATATATGCATGGATTAAAGTTAAGCTTCAAAGAAGCTCCCCCTTAACTCATGCATAAACAAATAAACATAATGAATATACAATGAATGCTCTTAAACATGAATGCATAGAAATGCATAAACAACAAAAGGTTTTAGATACCAATGAAATGTTCAAAAACAAAACATGCTCTAGATACCAATTAAAATTAAACTAAATTAAACTTAATAATTAAACTTAATATATGCAAAACATAAGCATGCATATATAAATCTTATAAACTCAAAATCTTTCTCCCCCTTTTTGTCAATCATCAACAAAGGGGTAAAAAATGAAAAGCAAAACAAAATCTTCTCCTCTTTTTAATATAAAGAAACAACCTTCGATGAGGGGTAAAAACAAAACCAAATCAACAAATCTTTCTCCCCCTTTTTGTTCGAAACAAAAAAATCAATAAAAGGTTGAAAACAAGAAAAACAATATTCTCCCCCATTTTGTCTAAAACAAAAACAAAGTCAATTAGGGGTGACAATCAATTAAGGTACCAAATGAAAATATGTCAAAGAATAGCATCTAGATACCAATTGAAAGGAAACCAAACAAAAAAAATATTGATACCAATTTTAAGCAAAACACATGAAAATCTTGATAGCAATTGAAATTAAACATAATAAATTTTGAATGTCTTAAACAAAAATTTTGATACCAATTGTAAATATTTTTCATTTTTAACATATGAAACCAAATTTTAAATTTATTTTCTATCATAAAGTAAGGGAGTGGGAATCAAATACCAATTGAAAGACAAAATCAAATTTTCTCCCCCTTTAAGAAATACCAACTAAAACAATGCGTAGGCTTGATACCAATTTAAAAATAATCAATTAAAACAAAATTGAAGCTCAAGCTTAGCATAAACACAAACATATATATGTATGAAAATAGATACCAATTGAAATTGATATTCTTGGAATTGAAAAACATTCATACATACAAACATATATGAGTATACAAGAATGGTCAAAATTGATACCAATTGAAAGAATTCAATGATACTAATTGAAATAACAATAAGATCAAGTGTATACTGAAAAATCACCTAGAGGGGGGGGGGAGTGAATAGGTGTTAGTGCTAATCTAAGAAACTAAATGCAAACTAAGTGCGCTAAATGCGGAAGCTAATGCAAATTATGCACAAACTAATACAATACAACAAGTGTAGCCGAATTCTCCTTGCGAGGCTCTGGACTAACTCCCCTTGATTCCCCTTGAAATGGGTTGAGGTGCTATGTGAAGCTCTTGTTGGATGAGTATAAGTTAGGCACACACACACAAGCAATCCAAGCAATATGAAATATGTGCACACACAATCAAGCCAAGCAATCAAGGATAAATTACAATATGAAAGATGCAAGGCAACACAAGCAATGTATATAATATGAATGCTATGAAAGTATGATGCTTGTATGAAATGATGCTTGCACAAAGTAAAGAGAGTAAGGGTTAGAGAGACAATGGATCAAACGCTAACACAAAGATTTGTTTCGAGGTTCGAGCACCTTGCTCTACATCCCCGCCTACACCACCGTGTAGGATTTCCACTATCTCAACTCCCACCGAGGGAACCTCTACCGAAGAGGATTTCTTACAACCCAAGGAGTACCGAACTCCTCTCTCAATACAAACCACAACACCTCACACTAGAGGTGTCAACCAACAACCACACCTCTACCTAAGAGGCTTACAAACACAATCCCAATCACCTCACACTTGAGGGATCCAAACCAATACCACTCCGATCACCTCTACCGAAGAGGGATTCACAAATAAAAGGAGGGTTACAACACAAGAGGTTTACAACAACAACCTCAAACTCTCTCTTTCTTTTTCTCTTTCTTTTTCCACAAAAACAAGATCCTAATAGTTTAGGATAGATGATATAGCTCAAGTGTGGAATCAAAGTGTTTTTGGAAACAAGCAACAAAGAAAAACTACTTGGAAAATCTCTTGTATATGATAGAAAATGAAATACCAAATCAAAATCCCAAAACCTAGTTTCTTTGATTTTCCAAAAACCCAAACAAATAAAGATGAGAAGTTTTAAAGCCCACAAACTCTTTTTAAAACTCTTTTAAACACCTCAGAAAACCAGTATTTTTTCTCTTAAAAAACTTGGCCAAAATCCCCAAAGAGATGGGGTTTATATAGCCCCTAGGAAAAACTAGCCGTTAGGCTGATGTGGCAGTCTGACCAACTGCCGGTCGACCGGCCCGGTCGACCGCCAACGGTCAAAAATGTGACCGTTGGGCAGCAGCGGTCGACCGGTCCGGTCGACCGAAAATTCCCGAGAGCAGAGCTCTCAACTCGGTCGACCGGTCCGGTCGACCGACTACATGTGTCGCCAGTGTGCACGATTGTGCACATCGGTCGACCGACCCGGTCGACCGGCCACTTGGTGCGGTCGACCGGTCCGGTCGACCGAACTGGCCTGGCAGGCACAGTGCAGGGTCAGAAAAATAGTGTAAAATATTTTCTAAAAATCTTTTAACACTTCTAAAAAATTCACAAAATTTGTTTTATCATTTTATATTAAAACATACACCTGTGATAAAAATTTCAAGACAATATATCAACATATCAATTTATTTTTGTGTCTTGCAAATTTTATCAAAGACAAAACTTGTATTTTTATCAAACTTGATTTTTCCAAAATATGAATAGGGATATCAAAATAAGTTTGTTTACCAAGATAAAGCATGTATGTATAAATAGAAAACATCTACTATACATATACCATATGTAAACTTATTTTGATAAACTATTCATGAAAACCAAAACTCAATCATAAAACGTGTGTTTTGTGCACTTGAGCATATCAACTATACTAAGCTTTACAAATGGATCTAAAAACACAAACTCTAAACTAGGATACCTAAGTCTTCTTGACGATCTTCATCTTCAAGTAGACTTGCTCCAAAACTCCGTGATTCTCCAAGTGCAAAGGTATGATCTTTAAGCTTTGGCACCGGAATCATCATGAATAGCTTCTAATCATCTTGTTGAAGCTAATCACCAACCTAATATCCTGTTAATGATCTGAAACTTAGAAACACAAGAATATTAGTAAACATAACTACATGAGTGTTGATCATCATCAAAACTAGAGTGGAAGGCCATTGGGCCAACAATCTCCCCCTTTTTGATGATGACAAAACTCATGGAGTTATATATGCATGGATTAAAGTTAAGCTTCAAAGAAGCTCCCCCTTAACTCATGCATCACAATAAAACAAAAGCATGCATCATATCTTATTATTTATCTCTATGCATGAACTTGGTATATGCAAAAACACATGAACTTGGTATATGCAAAAACACAATCATGCATATATAAAAACAAAACTCAAATTCTTCTCCCCCTTTTTGTCAATCATCAACAAAGGGGTAATCAAAACCATAAATAAAACGAGGGGTAAAAATCTTTCTCCCCCTTTTTGTCAATCAAAACAATGCAAACAATGTTCTCCCCCTTTTTGTCTAAAACAAAAAACAAAACCAATAAGGGGTGACTACAAACATGATATCAATTAAAAATATGTCAATGAAGCATCTTGATACCAATAAACAAGAATCAATAAATGTTATATGCTATATACATTCATGAAGAGGAAGACGCTAAGTTAGCTTCCCTACACATATGCATTACATGAAGAAGGGATGACAAGCCCTAACTCACATAACACATATTATGTAATGCATAAGAGGAGATGTGAAGCTCCCCCTACACACGTGTACCATATAAAGAAGAGATGTTAAGCTCCTCAATACACAATACACTCAACATGAATCTATATGTAAGAGAGATGTTAAGCTCTCCTTGCATATAGGAAATACAAATCAAAACTTTGAATATTTTCTTTAAACAAAAATTTTGAAAATACCAATTGTAATTAAACATAAGTCTTGAATTCTTAAACATGAATCTTGAAACCAAAGCAAATTTTGAATTTCTTAAATATGATACCAATTATAAATATTTTACCAATTGAAAAGATTTTACATAGAAACATTGATACCAATTGTAAGAATTGTTCATTTTAAAACATATAAACAACTTTTAATCATAAAGTGTGGGAGTACAAATACCAATTGAAATACAAAATCAAATTTTCTCCCCCTTTATGAAATACAAACTAAAATCATGCATAGTCTTGATACCAATTTAAAAGTAATCAATTTAAACAAAATTGAAACTCAAGTACTAGCATAAACACAAACATATATATGTATGAAAGATAGATACCAATAGAAATTGATATACTTGGAATTTAAAGCATACATACATACAAAACATATATGAGTATACAAGAAGATCAAAATGATACCAATTGAAAGAGTTCAATGATACCAATTGACATAACAATAAGTTCAAGTGTATACATCATATTATCTACCACCCAATCATAATTCAAGTTTTAAAGATTTTCAATTTAGGACATACATGAACATGATCTCCCATCCTACCGCCCTTGGATGGTAGGGGTTTTCAAAAATAGATTTGAAAGTATAGCTTAGTTTGAAAATCACTACCAAATTGAAGAACATCGCAACTAGTTAAATGAAAAGCTTGTTAACTAGTACGAAATCCTTCAAGTAAGGAATAAAACAAAATTGTTTTTCATAAACATGAAATTCACATCATATCAAACACTCAAGTTCAATTAGGCATAAATAAGACTCATGAAAACAAAACATAAGCAAGCAATAGATGTGAGTGTACAAATAAAATATGAAGATCATAAATATGAAAATTAGGCAATAAGCTCAATTATTCTTTAAAACACGAAAATCATCAAAACTATCTAATCTTCAAGGCATATGTATGTCTAATACAAACTAAAGTATACATACATATCCAAAACATAACGAGTCCACAAAATATATGCATGAAGGCACGTGGCTCAAAAAAGATACTCATGTATAGTCAATAGTTTGGATAAGATGGTCATATACATGAAGTTAAACATGAACACATGAAAACTTGAAAATCACGAAAGGCTAAATTTTCATAACAACAATTTTCAATTCAAGGTATATGTATGATTTGTCCAACATGAAGTATACATACATATCCCTAAACACAATTGAGTCTATAAATAGATTTGCATGAAAGGCAGATGACTCAAGGGGTATACATGTATATCTTAAAGTTTGGCAATACGAACATATACATGAAGTGAAACACACAATCATAAAACAAATCCAAAAATGGAATACAAGTTTGAAATGTATGAATCATCAAAACTAGACTATACTAGCACATCTAATGGGTTCAAATAAGCGTTCAAGCTCATACATATATAGATTTATTTGTGGCCTACTATATGTACAAGTATAATTCCTAGTCTTAATGAAAACTAACATCTAAACAAGTAACCTTAACATGAAGCATCAAAACACAATATAAAAATCATCATGATAAAACTAAGACATGATTACTATGTAAATTCACATGTATTAGATTCATGATGTACATTATAGCTTAAACAAAAGTGAGAACACTAAATATGGGTTCATATAAGCATATGTGTCTCAAATACTATACATGTATGTCAAGGATCTAATAAACATGGAATGAACATACTAATCCATAGACATCAAAAACATGCTATAAACATTAAAACATGGAAGCATGTAAACAATAAATGGGAGTAAAGGATTGTTACCAAAACGAAGAAGCAACTCTCCTTGTCTCCAAAACATGGTGGTCATCTCCACCAAATCTTCCCTTGAAAGTGATGCATCCAATAGATTTCCTTTAAGTCCGGAACGCATCCACTCCAAGGTGTCATCACTCTCACGTCATGTGAGAGCCCACACCTACATCATAAACAATAGGAGGGGTGGTCTTTGGTACCCACATCTTGTTGGGTCCATGGGGGTTAGTCCTTTCTTTAACCCAAACAAACTTCTTGGCTAAATTTTCAACATGTAAACGATCATAGCAAAATTTAGCAAGATGGCCTTTTCGGCCACAATGTGTACATGTGTACACATGAGCATACATATGGTGATGGGTGTGTCCGTGAGGAGCATGTGTATGCCGTGGAGGGTGTGCATGCATAGAAGTTGGAACTTGTTTCTTTCGAACCAAGGTTTCCAACCGTGAGTGGTTCATGGCACATTGGCTCATAGTGGAGCCCAAACAATCCATTTTCTTCTTTAACAAATTTATATCATTCTCAAGCATAGAAGAAGTGGAACATGCAATGGGTGATCTAGGTGAAACTACCCTAGCATGGCAAACATGTGCATCCATATTATTTTTCAAAACAATATTTTTCTTTAAACAAATTTCTAATTCTTTTGAAATAAATTCAATTTCATTTTTCAAAGAATGGTTACTTTTTAAAACAAAATCAAGTTTTGAAGTTAAAGAATCATTTTTCTTCAAAACATCTTCACAATCATTTTTATTTTTCAAAATTTTATTTTCATTTAAAGCAAGATTAAGTTGAGATTTTAATGCGTCCCTTTCATTAGCAATCTCATCCTTCTCTTGCAAAACATTATCAAGTCTAGATTGTAAACACTTATTTTCTTTTTCAATTCCTAGACTTTTCTTTTTCAAAATCTTATATTTTTCTATAAGTTTTTCACAAACAATTGAAAGTTCTTCATTTAAAGCATGGGGATCTACAATATCGTCACATGAAGAACTAGCATCATCACTATCTAGTTGAAGTTCCGATTGTACCTCAAGGGAGTCATTCCTTGGACCATGTAGCATTGTGATTCGGACTCTCCACTAGATTCCTCTTCCTTTTGGACTTGCACTTGAAGCTCGGAGGTGGTGGTTGTTGTTGACAATAGATTCCACACTGCAAAAGCGGAATCAATATTAGAACACATAAAAGATAATCTTTAGGAAGTGTGCTTCTAATAGCCTCTAGGGCTTGTGCATTGGCCCCTATATGATTACCATCACCAAGATAACATCTCTTGGTGGCGGCAAGGAAGACATGCAAACCTAGGGTCTTTAGGTACATGGACATCCTATACTTCCAAACATCAATGTTGGAAGGGTCAAAGCTAGGAGGGGTCATGAAGTCCATGGTAAACTATATATGTGCAATCAAGCAAACAAATGCAAATAAGATTAGCAATCAAAGGATCACTCCTAGGATGTCAAGCCTAAGTATCAGGAGCACTAGCTCTGATACCAATTGAAAAAACACCTAGAGGGGGGTGAATAGGTGTTAGTGCTAATCTAAGAAACTAAATGCAAACTAAGTGCGCTAAATGCGGAAGCTAATGCAAATTATGCACAAACTAATACAATACAACAAGTGTAGCCGAATTCCCCTTGCGAGGCTCTGGACTAACTCCCCTTGATTCCCCTTGAAATGGGTTGAGGTGCTATGTGAAGCTCTTGTTGGATGAGTATAAGTTAGGCACACACACACAAGCAATCCAAGCAATATGAAATATGTGCACACACAATCAAGCCAAGCAATCAAGGATAAATTACAATATGAAAGATGCAAGGCAACACAAGCAATGTATATAATATGAATGCTATGAAAGTATGATGCTTGTATGAAATGATGCTTGCACAAAGTAAAGAGAGTAAGGGTTAGAGAGACAATGGATCAAACGCTAACACAAAGATTTGTTTCGAGGTTCGAGCACCTTGCTCTACATCCCCGCCTACACCACCGTGTAGGATTTCCACTATCTCAATTCCCACCGAGGGAACCTCTACCGAAGAGGATTTCTTACAACCCAAGGAGTACCGAACTCCTCTCTCAATACAAACCACAACACCTCACACTAGAGGTGTCAACCAACAACCACACCTCTACCTAAGAGGCTTACAAACACAATCCCAATCACCTCACACTTGAGGGATCCAAACCAATACCACTCCGATCACCTCTACCGAAGAGGGATTCACAAATAAAAAGAGGGTTACAACACAAGAGGTTTACAACAACAACCTCAAACTCTCTCTTTCTTTTTCTCTTTTCTTTTTCCACAAAAACAAGATCCTAATAGTTTAGGATAGATGATATAGCTCAAGTGTGGAATCAAAGTGTTTTTGGAAACAAGCAACAAAGAAAAACTACTTGGGAAATCTCTTGTATATGATAGAAAATGAAATACCAAATCAAAATCCCAAAACCTAGTTTTCTTTGATTTTCCAAAAACCCAAAACAAATAAAGATGAGAAGTTTTAAAGCCCACAAACTCTTTTTAAAACTCTTTTAAACACCTCAGAAAACCAGTATTTTTTCTCTTAAAAAACTTGGCCAAAATCCCCAAAGAGATGGGGTTTATATAGCCCCTAGGAAAAACTAGCCGTTAGGCTGATGTGGCAGTCTGACCAACTGCCGGTCGACCGGCCCGGTCGACCGCCAACGGTCAAAAATGTGACCGTTGGGCAGCAGCGGTCGACCGGTCCGGTCGACCGAAAATTCCCGAGAGCAGAGCTCTCAACTCGGTCGACCGGTCCGGTCGACCGACTACATATGTCGCCAGTGTGCATGATTGTGCACATCGGTCGACCGACCCGGTCGACCGAACTGGCCTGGCAGGCACAGTGCAGGGTCAGAAAAACAGTGTAAAATATTTTCTAAAAATCTTTTAACACTTCTAAAAAATTCACAAAATTTGTTTTATCATTTTATATTAAAACATACACCTGTGATAAAAATTTCAAGACAATATATCAACATATCAATTTATTTTTGTGTCTTGCAAATTTTATCAAAGACAAAACTTGTATTTTTATCAAACTTGATTTTTCCAAAACATGAATAGGGATATCAAAATAAGTTTGTTTACCAAGATAAAGCATGTATGTATAAATAGAAAACATCTACTATACATATACCATATGTAAACTTGTTTTGATAAACTATTCATGAAAACCAAAACTCAATCATAAAACGTGTGTTTTGTGCACTTGAGCATATCAACTATACTAAGCTTTACAAATGGATCTAAAAACACAAACTCTAAACTAGGATACCTAAGTCTTCTTGACGATCTTCATCTTCAAGTAGACTTGCTCCAAAACTCCGTGATTCTCCAAGTGCAAAGGTATGATCTTTAAGCTTTGGCACCGGAATCATCATGAATAGCTTCTAATCATCTTGTTGAAGCTAATCACCAACCTAATATCCTGTTAATGATCTGAAACTTAGAAACACAAGAATATTAGTAAACATAACTACATGAGTGTTGATCATCATCAAAACTAGAGTGGAAGGCCATTGGGCCAACATATACATCATATTACCTAGCCTCCCAATCATGATTCAAGTTTTAAATGATTTTCATTTTAAAGCATATATGAACATGATCTCCCATCCATCCTCCCATTAAAGGTAGGGATTATCAAAAATAGATTTGAAAATGTAGTATGTTTGAAAAACTCTACCAAAATGAAGAATACCGTAACTAGTTAAATGGAAAATCTTTTAAACTAGTACGAAATCATTCAAGCAAGGAATAAACTAAAAATAATTTTCATAAAACACATGTAAATCACATAGCACTTAAAAACACTCAATATTCAATAAAGTCCATACATGCTCATGAAAACATACTCATGAGAAATATTTTAAAAATGGTGAGTGTACAAGTAATGTGTGATATGGCATTATGAAATTTCCAATTAAGCTCAAAATTCCTTGAAAAAAGAAAACATGAAAATCATTAAAACTTATTTAATCTTCAAGGTATATGTATGTCTTATACAAATTAAAGTATACATACATATCCAAAACAACGAGTCCACAAAGATATATGCATGAAGGCACGTGGCTCAAAAAGGATGTATATGTATAATAATAATTTGGATAAAATAGACATATACATGAAGTCAAACAAATAAACACGAAATCAAGAAAAACTAAATTTTCACCAAAACAAATTTCATATCAAGGCATATGTATGTTTTGTCAAACATGAAGTATACATACATATCCCTAAACACAATTTGAGTCCATAATAAAGATTTGCATGAAAAGCAAATGACTCAAGGGGTATACATGTATATCTAATAGTTTAGACAAGATAGACATATACATGAAATGAAAAACTCATACACATAAAACAAATCCAAAAATAGGAATACAAGTTTAAAATGTATGAATCATCAAAACTAGGCTATACTCGCACATCTAATGGGTTCAGATAAGCATTCACGCCCAAACATATATAGATTTATTTGTGACCCACTATATTCACCAATATACACCTAGTTTTAATGAAAACTAACATCTAAACAAGTAATCTTAACATGAAGTATAAAACCAAGATATAAATCAATCATGATAAGCATAAACGTGATCATTATGTAAATTCACATGTTATTAGATTTATGATGTACATGATAGCTAATCAAATACGAGAACACAAAATAATAATCCATATTAAACATGGGTGTCTCAAATACTATACATGTATGTTAAGAATCTAATTAACATGGTATTTCATACTAATCACTAAACAATGAAACATGCTATAAACAATGAATATTAAAAGCATAAAAATTA
This sequence comes from Agave tequilana, assembly GCA_038442645.1. Taxonomy (NCBI): domain Eukaryota; kingdom Viridiplantae; phylum Streptophyta; class Magnoliopsida; order Asparagales; family Asparagaceae; genus Agave; species Agave tequilana. The sequence goes on along the minus strand of JAVJIF010004954.1, from coordinate 17,713 downwards.
GGAGTTAGGAATCGTTACCAAAACCTAGAAGGCAACTTCCCTTGTTTCCAAAACATGGTGGTCATCTCTGAAAAACACCTAGAGGGGGGTGAATAGGTGTAAGTGCTAATCTAAGAAACTAAATGCAAACTAAGTGCGCTAAATGCGGAAGCTAATGCAAATTATGCACAAATTAATACAATACAACAAGTGTACCCGAATTCCCCTTACGAGGCTCTGGACTAACTCCCCTTGATTCCCCTTGAAATGGGTTGAGGCGCTATGTGAAGCTCTTGTTGGATGAGTACAAGTTAGGCACACATACACAAGCAATCCAAGCAATGTGCACACACAATCAAGCCAAGCAATAAAGAATATAGCAATATGAAATAATGCAAGACAACACAAGCAATATGATATGGCAATATGAGTTATGCTCAACACAAGCAAATATGATATGATGATATGAAGTATGATGCTTTGCACAATATAAATGAGAGAGAGTTAGAGAGACAATGGATCAATACGCAAACACCAAGATTTGTTTCGAGGTTCGAGCACCTTGCTCTACATCCCCGCCTACACCACCGTGTAGGATTTCCACTATCTCAACTCCCACCGAGGGAACCTCTACCGAAGAGGATTTCTTACAATACTAGGAGTACCAAACTCCTCTCTCAAACAACCACCTCACAACCGAGGGGTAAGGCCCGTAGCCAATACAACAACCAAACCACACACCTCTACCGAAGAGGCTCACAACCAAACTCCACCTCTACCTAAGAGGGAGCAAACCAATACCACTCCGATCACCTCTACCGAAGAGGGATACAAAAAATAAAGGAGGGTTTACAACAAGTGGTTCAAACCACAAACTCTCTTTTTCTTTCTCTTTCTTTTTCCACAAAACAAAGATCCTAATAGTTTAGGATAGAAGATAGCTCAAGTGTGGAAAACTAGGTGTTTGGAAAACTAGCAACAAAGAAAATCACTTGGGAAAATCCTTCCAAAAGATATAGAATGAAAACCAAGACAAATCTCCCAAAATATTCTTTTCTTTGATTTTTCCAAAAACCTAAAACAATAAAGATTGAAGAATTAAAGCCCCAAACACTTTTGAAAACTTGTTTTAAAACCTCTAGAAACCATAAATTTTTCTCCTTAAAAACTTGACCAAAATCCCCAAAGAGATGGGGTTTATATAGCCCCTATACAAAACTAGCCGTTAGGCTGAGTTGGCAGTCTGACAGACTGCCGGTCGACCGGCCCGGTCGACCGCCAACGGTCAAAAATGTGACCGTTGGGCAATAGCGGTCGACCGGCCCGGTCGACCGAAACAAACCGAGAGCAGAGCTCTCAGACCCGGTCGACCGGCTCGGTCGACCGTCCACTATGCCTAACAGACGTGCACGTCTGTGCACATCGGTCGACCGGCCCGGTCGACCGGCCCTTGGTGCTATCGACCGGTCCGGTCGACCGACTTGGCCTGTCAGCCAGTCCTCAGTTCTGCACAGATACGGGATTTGAAAATAGGTCTTTTCACTCAATAAAAATCCCATAAATTCACAGTAAATCTAAAAAATAGTTTTAATCACCATAAAACTGTTTTTCTAAAAATATGTTTTTCTAAAACTTGTTTTATCATTTTACTTTGATAACCAAACTTGTGATAAAAATTTCAAGACATATATCAATCATATCAATTCATTTTTGTGTCTTGCCAATTTTATCAAAAACAAAACTTGTATTTTATCAAACTAGAATTTTCCAAAACATGAATAGGATAGTCAAAATAAGTTTGTTTAAAAAATTAAGCATGCATGTATAGAATGAAGCAACTATACATATATCAATTTAAACTTGTTTTGATAAACTATTCATGAAAACCAAAACTCAATCATAAAACGTGTGTGATTTGTGCACTTGAGCATATCAACTAAACTAAGCTTTACAAATGGATCTAAAAACTCTATCTAAACTAGGATACCTAAGTCTTCTTGACGATCTTCATCTTCAAGTAGACTTGCTCCAAAACTCCGTGATTCTCCAAGTGCAAAGGTATGATCTTTAAGCTTTGGCACCGGAATCACCATGATAAGCTTCTAATCATCTTGTTGAAGCTAATCACCAACTAATATCCTGTTAATGATCTGAAACTTAGAAACACAAGAATATTAGTAAACATAACTACATGAGTGTTGATCATCATCAAAACTAGAGTGGAGGGCCATTGGGCCAACAATCTCCCCCTTTTTGATGATGACAAAACTCATGGAGTTATATATGCATGGATTAAAGATAAGCTTCAAGGAAGCTCCCCCTTAACTCATGCATAGGGATAAACAATAAATATATGCAATGAATATTAAACATGAAACATGCATATGCATAAACAATAAATGGTTCTAGATATCAAATGGAATATTCAAAACAAAATAAGCTCTAGATACCAATTACAAAGCAAACTCTATATATCAATTAAACTTAATATATGCATAAACATAAGCATGCATATAAAACTTCATAAATACTTCTCCCCTTTTTGTCAATCATCAACAAAGGGGTAATCAAAACCATAAATAAAACGAGGGGTAAAAATCTTTCTCCCCTTTTTATCAATCAAAATAATACAAACAATGTTCTCCCCCTTTTTGTTTAAAACAAAAAACAAAATCAATAAGGGGTGACTACAAACATGATATCAATTAAAAATATGTCAATGAAGCATCTTGATACCAATAAACAAGAATCAATATATGTTATATGCTATATACATTCATGAAGAGGAAGACGCTAAGTTAGCTTCCCTACACATATGCATTACATGAAGAAGGGATGACAAGCCCCAATTCACATAACACATATTATGTAATGCATAAGAGGAGATGTGAAGCTCCCCCTACACACGTATATCATATAAAGAAGAGTTGTCAAGCTCCTCAATTTATAATATACTCAACATGAATCTATATGTAAGATAGATGTTAAGCTCTCCTTGCATATAGGAAATACAAATCAAAACTTTGAATATTTTCTTTAAACAAAATTTTAAAAATACCAATTGTAATTAAACATAACAAATTACCAATTGTAAAACAACATAACAAATTTTGAATGTCTAAACACAAATTTTGATACCAATTGTAAGAATATATTTCATTTTGAAAATATATAAACAAATTTGATGTTGATATCATATGTTCAAAATAACAACTTTTAATCATAAAGAGTGGGAGTACAAATACCAATTGAAAGACAAAATATGAAATACTCATTTTCTCCCCCTTTATGAAATACCAAAGGAAACATTGAGCACTTTTATTTTAACAAGCTAAACATAAACAACTATTTGTGCTCTAAGATATATGAATATAGTAGGCACAAATAAAACAAGTATATGTGTATGAAATGGAATGAATATCAATCACCAATAGATGATACCAAATGAAAACATACATACACAATAAACATATGAGTATACAAAAGGTTAAAATGATACCAATTGAAAGAATTCAATGATACCAATTGACATAACAATAAGTTCAAGTGTATACATCATATTATCTACCACCCAATCATAATTCAAGTTTTAAAGATTTTCAATTTAGGGCATACATGAACATGATCTCCTATCCTACCGCCCTTGGAAGGTAGGGGTTTTCAAAGATAGATTTGAAAATGTAGTTTTGTTTGAAAATCACTACCAAAATGAAGAACACCGCAACTAGTTAAATGGAAAACTTGTTAACTAGCACGAAATCCTTCAAGCAAGGAATAAAACAAAAATGAAATTCACATGATAATCATCACTCTAACCAATAAAGCATAACTCATGAGAAACAAAACATGAGCAATAGATATGAGTGTACAAATAATATGTGAAGATCATAATCATGAAAAATATTTTCATTAAGCTCAATTAATCCTTAAAACACGAAATCATCAAAACTATCTAATCTTCAAGGCATATGTATGTCTAATACAAACTAATGTATACATACATATCCAAAACATAAAGAGTCCACACGATATATGCATTAAGGCACGTGGCTCAAAAAGGATACTCATGTATAGTCAATAGTTTGGATAAGATGGACATATACATGAAGTTAAATATTGACACATAACCATGAAAACATGTAAGGCTAAATTTTCATCAAGGCAATTTTCATTTCAAGGTATATGTATGATTTGTCAACACAAGAAGTATACATACATATCCCTTAAACACACTTTGAGTCCATAATATAGATTTGCATGAAGGGCAAATGACTCAAGGGGTATACATGTATATCTTAAAATTTGGCAATACAAACATATACATGAAGTGAAATACACAATCATAAAGTAAATTCAAAAATGAGAATACAAGTTTAATATGTATGAATCATCAAAACTAGACTATACTAGCACATCTAATGGGTTCAAATAAGCATTCAATTCCAACTATATATAGATTTATTTGTAGCCCACTCTATGTACAAGTATATAACTAGTCTTAATGAAAACTAGCACTTAAACATATATTCAAAACATGAAGCATCAAAAACACATATAAAAATCATCATGATAAAAGTAAAACATGATTATTATGTAAATTCACATGTATTAGATTCATGATGTACATTATAGCTCAAACAAAAGTGAGAACACTAATTATGGGTTCATATAAGCATGTGTGTCTCAAATACTATATATGTATGTCAAAGATCTAATAAACATGGAATGAACATACTAATCCATAGACATCAAAAACATGCTATAAACAATGAATATTAAAAGCATGTAAACAATAAATGGGAGTAAAGGATTGTTACCAAAAAAAAAAAAACGAAGAAGCAACTCTCCTTGTCTCCAAAACTTGGTGGTCCTCTCCACCAACTCTTTCCTTGAAAGTGATGCATCCATATGATTTCCTTTAAGTACGGAACGCATCCACTCCAAGGTGCTATCACTCTCACGTCATGTGAGAGCCCACACCTACATTAAACAAAGGAGGGGTGGTCTTTGGTACCCACATCTTGTTGGGTCCATGGGGGTTAGTCCCTTCTCTAACCCAAACAAATTTCTTTGCTAAATTAGTAGTATGTAATCTATCATAACAAAATTTAGCAAGGTGGCCCTTACGTCCACAATGTGTACATGAGTACACATGAGCATACATGTGTTGATGGTGTCCGTGTGGAGCATGTGTATGCCGTGATGGGTGTGCATGCATAAAGGATGGAACTTGTTTCTTTCGAACCAAGGTTTCCAACCGTGAGTGGTTCATGGCACATTGGCTCATAGTGGAGCCCAAACAATCTACTCTCTTCTTTAACATACAAATATCATCATTAATCCTAGAAGAAGAGGTACATGCATTAGGTAGACTAGATGAAGAATCTACACTAGCATGGCAAACATGTGCATCAATCTTATTTTGTAAAAATTCATTTTTCTTTAAACATGCATCCAAATCTTTAGAATTGAACCAATCTTAATTTTCAAAGAATCATTTTCTTTTAAAACAAAATCAACTTTTGAAAACAAGTTTTCATTTTTCTTCAAAAGAACATGGCAATCATTTTTATTTTTCAAAAAGTTATTTTCTTTAAGTGCAAGATCAAGTTGAGATTTTAATGAATCCCTTTCATTATAGACCTCAACCTTCTCTTGCAAAACATTGGTAAGTCTAGCATGCAAACTCTTATTTTCTTGTTCAATTCCTAGACTCTTCTTTTTCAACAAATTATATTTTTCTATCAATTTTTCACAAACAATGGAAAGTTCTTCATTCAAAGCATGAGGATCAACATAATCATTTGAAGAACTGGCACAATCATTACTATCTAGTTGAGATTCCGAATGTACCTCAAGGGAGTCATTCCCTTGGACCATGTAGCATATAGAGTTGGATTCTCCACTAGATTCCTCTTCTTGGATTGGACTTGAAGCTTGGAGGTGGTGGTTGTAGTCAACTTGTTCCACACTGCAAAAGCGGAATCAAGATTAGAAACACACATAAGATAATCTTTAGGTAATGTGCTTCTAATAGCCTCTAGGGCTTGTGCATTTGCCCCTATATGATTGCAATCGCCAAGATAACATCTCTTGGTGGCCGCAAGGAAAACATGCAACCTAGGGTCTTTAGGTACATGGACATCCTATACTTCCAAACATCAATGTTGGAAGGGTCAAAACTAGGTGGGGTCATGAAGTCCATGGTATAAACTAAATATGTGCAAACAATCAAATGCAAATGTAGATTAGCAAGCAAATGGATCACTCCTAGGATGTTAAGCCTAAGTATCAGGAGCACTAGCTCTGATACCAATTGAAAAACACCTAGAGGGGGGGTGAATAGGTGTAAGTGCTAATCTAAGAAACTAAATGCAAACTAAGTGCGCTAAATGCGGAAGCTAATGCAAATTATGCACAAACTAATACAATACAACAAGTGTAGCCGAATTCCCCTTACGAGGCTCTGGACTAACTCCCCTTGATTCCCCTTGAAATGGGTTGAGGCGCTATGTGAAGCTCTTGTTGGATGAGTACAAGTTAGGCACACACACACAAGCAATCCAAGCAATGTGCACACACAATCAAGCCAAGCAATAAAGAATATAGCAATATGAAATAATGCAAGACAACACAAGCAATATGATATGGCAATATGAGTTATGCTCAACACAAGCAAATATGATATGATGATATGAAGTATGATGCTTTGCACAATATAAATGAGAGAGAGTTAGAGAGACAATGGATCAATACGCAAACACCAAGATTTGTTTCGAGGTTCGAGCACCTTGCTCTACATCCCCGCCTACACCACCGTGTAGGATTTCCACTATCTCAACTCCCATCGAGGGAACCTCTACCGAAGAGGATTTCTTACAATACTAGGAGTACCAAACTCCTCTCTCAAACAACCACCTCACAACCGAGGGGTAAGGCCCGTAGCCAATACAACAACCAAACCACACACCTCTACCGAAGAGGCTCACAACCAAACTCCACCTCTACCTAAGAGGGAGCAAACCAATACCACTCCGATCACCTCTACCGAAGAGGGATACAACAAATAAAGGAGGGTTTACAACAAGTGGTTCAAAACCACAAACTCTCTTTTTCTTTCTCTTTCTTTTCCACAAAACAAAGATCCTAATAGTTTAGGATAGAAGATAGCTCAAGTGTGGAAAACTAGGTGTTTGGAAAACTAGCAACAAAGAAAATCACTTGGGAAAATCCTTCCAAAAGATATAGAATGAAAACCAAGACAAATCTCCCAAAATATTCTTTTCTTTGATTTTTCCAAAAACCTAAAACAATAAAGATTGAAGAATTAAAGCCCCAAACACTTTTGAAAACTTGTTTTAAAACCTCTAGAAACCATAAATTTTTCTCCTTAAAAAACTTGACCAAAATCCCCAAAGAGATGGGGTTTATATAGCCCCTATACAAAACTAGCCGTTAGGCTGAGTTGGCAGTCTGACAGACTGCCGGTCGACCGGCCCGGTCGACCGCCAACGGTCAAAAATGTGACCGTTGGGCAATAGCGGTCGACCGGCCCGGTCGACCGAAACAAACCGAGAGCAGAGCTCTCAGACCCGGTCGACCGGCTCGGTCGACCGTCCACTGTGCCTAACAGACGTGCACGTCTGTGCACATCGGTCGACCGGCCCGGTCGACCGGCCCTTGGTGCGGTCGACCGGTCCGGTCGACCGACTTGGCCTGTCAGCCAGTCCTCAGTTCTGCACAGATACGGGATTTGAAAATAGGTCTTTTCACTCAATAAAAATCCCATAAATTCACAGTAAATCTAAAAAATAGTTTTAATCACAATAAAAACTGTTTTTCTAAAAATATGTTTTTCTAAAACTTGTTTTATCATTTTACTTTGATAACCAAACTTGTGATAAAAATTTCAAGACATATATCAATCATATCAATTCATTTTTGTGTCTTGCCAATTTTATCAAAAACAAAACTTGTATTTTATCAAACTAGAATTTTCCAAAACATGAATAGGATAGTCAAAATAAGTTTGTTTAAAAAATTAAGCATGCATGTATAGAATGAAGCAACTATACATATATCAATTTAAACTTGTTTTGATAAACTATTCATGAAAACCAAAACTCAATCATAAAACGTGTGTGATTTGTGCACTTGAGCAAATCAACTAAACTAAGCTTTACAAATGGATCTAAAAACTCTATCTAAAGTAGGATACCTAAGTCTTCTTGACGATCTTCATCTTCAAGTAGACTTGCTCCAAAACTCCGTGATTCTCCAAGTGCAAAGGTATGATCTTTAAGCTTTGGCACCGGAATCACCATGATAAGCTTCTAATCATCTTGTTGAAGCTAATCACCAACTAATATCCTGTTAATGATCTGAAACTTAGAAACACAAGAATATTAGTAAACATAACTACATGAGTGTTGATCATCATCAAAACTAGAGTGGAGGGCCATTGGGCCAACAATCTCCACCAAACTCCCCTTGAAAGTGATGCATCCAATAGATTTCCATGAAGCTCGGAACGCATCCACTCCAAGGTACGACTACTCTCACGTCATGTGAGAGCCCACACCTACATCAAATAAAGGAGGGGCGGTCTTTGGTACCCATATCTTTTTGGGTCCATGGGGGTTAGTACCTTCTCTAACCCAAACAAAATTATTTGCTAAATTAGAAATATGTATACGATCATAACAAAATTTAGCAACGTGGCCCTTACGTCCACAATGTGTACAAGTGTACACATGAGCATACATAGTGTGATGGTGTCCGTGAGGAACATGTGTATGCCGTGGAGGGTGTGCATGCATAAAAGATAGAACTTGTTTCTTTCGAACCAAGGTTTCCAAACGTGAGTGGTTCATGGCACATTGGCTCATAGTAGAGCCCAAACAATCCATTTTCTTCTTAATTAAATTATATCATTTTCAATCAAAGAAGAAGTGGAGCATGCAATGGGTGAAGTGTGTGATACTGCCCTAGCATGGCAAACATGTGCATCAATCTTATTTTGCAAAACAATATTTTTCTTTAAACCCATATCTAAATCTTTTGAAATAGAAATAATTTTGTTTTCAAAACAACATTCTCCTTTAAAACAAAATCAATTTTTGAAGACAAGTTTTCATTTTTCTTCAAAATATTTTCACAATCATTTTTATTTTTCAACAATCATTTTCTTTTAGTGCAAGGTCTAGTTGAGATCTCAATGAATCCCTTTCATTATAGACCTCAACCTTCTCTTGCAAAACACAATCAAGTTTAGAAGATAATTTTCATTTTCTTTAGTTAAGGCAAAAGTCTTCTTTTCCAACAAATTATATTTTTCAATTAATTTTTCATAAACTATAGATAGTTCTTCATTTAAAGCATGGGGATCAACAAAATCATTTGAAGAACTAGCACAATCATTACTATCTAGTTGGGATTCCGAAAGTACCTCAAGGGAGTCATTCCCTTGGACCATTAAGCATTGAGAGTCGGATTCTCCACTAGACTCCTCTTCTTGTTGGATGGCAATTGAAGCTCGAAGGTGGTTGTGGTTGTCAACTTGTTCCACACTGCAAAAGCGGAATCAAGGTTAGAAACACTCATAAGATATTCTTTTGAAAGCGTGCTTCTAATGGCCTCAAGGGCTTATGCATTGGCCCCTATATGCTTGCTATCACTAGGAAGGATTCCTTGGTAATGGCAAGGTGAACCTTATGTCCTAGGGTTTGTAGGTACATGGACATCCTATACTTCCAAACAACAATGTTGGAAGGGTCAAAACTAGGTGGGGTCATGAAGTCCATGGTAAACTATATGAGTGTGCAAACAAGCAAATGCAAATAATAGATTAGCAAACAAATGGATCCCACTCCTAGGATGTTAAGCCTAAGTATCAGGAGCGTTGGCTCTGATACCAATTTTAAAACACCTAGAGGGGGGTGAATAGGTGTACTTGCTAATCTAGAAACTAAATGCGCTAAATGCGGAAGCTAATGCAAATTTTGCAACACACTTAATACAACACACAAGTGTAGCCGAATTCCCCGTGAAAGGATCTGGACTAACTCCTCTTGATTTCCCTTTAATTGGTTGAGGTGCTATGTGAAGCTCTTGTGGTTAAGTACAAGTGAGGCACACACAAACAAGCCAAGCATATAAGGATGATAAGCAATATGAAATAATGCAAGGCAACACAAGCAATATGAATGATATGAATGAAGAATGATGCTTTGCACAAATGTAAAGAGAGAGAGAGTTGAGAGACAAGTGGATCAAACGCTAACAACAAGATATGTTTTGAGGTTCGAGCACCTAGCTCTACATCCCCGCCTACACCACCGTGTAGGATTTTCAATCCACTATCTCCCACCGAGGGAACCTCTACCGAAGAGGATTTGTTACAACACAAGGAGTACCAAACTCCTCTCTCAAACACTACCTCACAACCGAGGGGTAGGCCCGTAGCCAATACAATCACAACACCTCTGCCGAAGAGGGTTACAAACACCAACTCCACCTCTCACTAGAGGGAGTAAACACCAATCTCCACCTTTATCAAAGAAGGAGCAAACCAATCACCTCAAATCCACAACCTCAACCTCTACCAAAGAGGGAGCAACCAAATAATGAGGGTTTACAATGGGTGGTCTCTTTCAACCACAAACAATCTCTCCTTTTCCACAAACAAAAGATCCTAAATAGATTAGGATAGAAGATAGCTCAAGTGTGGAAAAACAAGTGTTTTGATCAACGAAATTCTCTTGGGAAACACAAAAAAGATATAGAAGTTTAGATCAAAAACTAATTCCCAAACCCTAATTTCTTTGAAATAAACAAAACACTTAAACAAATAAGATTGATCTTTTGGCACTTAAAACTCTTTTGAAAACTTGTTTAAAACACTGAAGAAGTCAGGAAATTTTAGCTCTAAAAATCTTAGTTAAAAACACCAAACAATGGGGTATTTATAGCCCCAAAACAAAACTAGCCATTAGGCTGATCTGGCAGCCTGACAGGCTACCAGTCGGCCGGCCCGGCCGACCGCTAACGGTCTGAAATATGACCGTTGGGCAAACCCGGTCGACCCAAATAAACAGAGAGAAGAGCTCTCTGGTCCGGTCGGCCGCCCCGCCGACTGTCCCTGTGGCTGCCAAACGTGTACAGGCTTGTGCACGTCGGTCGACCGCACGGGTCGATCGGCCTATAGTTCGGTCGACCCATGCGGTCGGCCGAACTGGCCTGACAGACACTGTTCAGGGACAGAAAACACATGTTAAAATATTTCTAAAAATCTTTTAAGTCTTTGTAAAAATACCCAAAAATAGTTTTATCATTTTGCATTGATATATAAACATGTGATAAAAAGTTTGGCTCAAATATCAATCAATATGAACTATTTTTGTGTTTAACATTTTTACCAAAAACCAAAATATGTATTTTATCAAACTTTGATTTTTCAATACATGAATAGGAAAGTCAAAATAAGTTTGTTTAAGAAGTTTAAGCATGCATGTATAACTAGAATACATCTATTATACATATAAACTATTTAAACTTGTTTTAATCAACTATTCATGAAAACCAATTCCAAAACATGAAAACGTGTGTGTTTGTGCACTTGAGCATATCAACTATACATATCTTTACAAATGGATCTAAAACACACTAAACTAAACTAGGATACCTAAGTCTTCTTGACGATCTTCAATCTTCAAGTAGACTCGATCCCAAACGTGATCCACCGAGTGCAAAGGTATGATCTTGATGCTCGGGCACGGGAATCACCAAGTGAAGGCTTCCAAACTCCTCTTTTTGAAGCAATCACCAACTAATATCTTGCTAATGATCTGAAACTTAAAATCACAAGATTATTAGTAAACATATAACTACATGAATTAATCATCATCAAAACTAGGGTGGAAGGCCTTTGGGCCAACAATCTCCCCCTTTTTGATGATGACAAAACTCATGGAGTTATATATGCATGGATTAAAGTTAAGCTTCAAAGAAGCTCCCCCTTAACTCATGCATAAACAAATAAACATAATGAATATACAATGAATGCTCTTAAACATGAATGCATAGAAATGCATAAACAACAAAAGGTTCTAGATACCAATGAAATGTTCAAAACAAAACATGCTCTAGATACCAATAAAATTAAACTAAATTAAACTTAATATATGCAAAACATAAGCATGCATATATAAATCTTATAAACTCAAAATCTTTCTCCCCCTTTTTGTCAATCATCAACAAAGGGGTAAAAAAATGAAAAGCAAAACAAAATCTTCTCCTCTTTTTAATATAAAGAAACAACCTTCGATGAGGGTAAAAACAAAACCAAATCAACAAATCTTTCTCCCCCTTTTTGTTCGAAACAAAAAAATCAATAAAAGGTTGAAAACAAGAAAAACAATATTCTCCCCCTTTTGTCTAAAACAAAACAAAGTCAATTAGGGGTAACAATCAATTAAGGTACCAATTGAAAATATGTCAAAGAATAGCATCTTGATACCAATTGAAAGGAAACCAAACAAAAAAAATATTGATACCAATTTTAAGCAAAACACATGAAAATCTTGATACCAATTGAAATTAAACATAATAAAATTTGAATGTCTTAAACAAAAATTTTGATACCAATTGTAAATATTTTTCTTTTTGAACATATGATACCAAATTTTAAATTTATTTTCTATCATAAAGTAAGGGAGTGGGAATCAAATACCAATTGAAAGACAAAATCAAATTTCTCCCCCTTTATGAAATACCAACTAAAACAATGCGTAGGCTTGATACCAATTTAAAATAATCAATTAAAACAAAATTGAAGCTCAAGCTTAGTATAAACACAAACATATATATGTATGAAAATAGATACCAATTGAAATTGATATTCTTGAAATTGAAAAACATTCATACATACAAACATATATGAGTATACAAGAAAGGTCAAAATTGATACCAATTGAAAGAATTCAATGATACCAATTGAAATAACAATAAGATCAAGTGTATACATCATATTACCTAGCCTCCAATCATGGTTCAAGTTTAAATGATTTTCATTTTAAAGCATATATGAACATGATCTCCCATCCATCCTCCCATTAAAGGTAGGGGTTTTCAAAAATAGATTTAAAAATGTAGTATGTTTGAAAAACTCTACCAAAATGAAGAATACCGTAACTAGTTAAATGGAAAATCTTTTAAACTAGTACGAAATCCTTCAAGTAAGGAATAAACTAAAAATAATTTTCATAAAACACATGTAAATCACATAGCACTTAAAAACACTCAATATTCAATAAAGTCCATACATGCTCATGAAAACATACTCATGAGAAATATTTTAAAAATGGTGAGCGTACAAGTAATATGTGACATGGCATTATGAAATTTCCAATTAAGCTCAAAATTCCTTGAAATAAGAAAACATGAAAATCATTAAAACTTATTTAATCTTCAAGGTATATGTATGTCTTATACAAATTAAAGTATACATACATATCCAAACACAACGAGTCCACAAAGATATATGCATGAAGGAACGTGGCTCAAAAAGGATGTATATGTATAATAATAATTTGGATAAAATAGACATATACATGAAATCAAACAAATAAACACGAAATCAAGAAAAACTAAATTTTCACCAAAACAAATTTCATATCAAGGCATATGTATGTTTTGTCAAACATGAAGTATGCATACATATCCCTAAACACAATTTGAGTCCATAATAAAGATTTGCATGAAAAGCAAATGACTCAAGGGGTATACATGTATATCTAATAGTTTAGACAAGATAGACATATACATGAAATGAAAAACTCATACACAAAAACAAATCCAAAAATAGGAATACAAGTTTAAAATGTATGAATTATCAAAACTAGACTATACTAGCACATCTAATGGGTTCAAATAAGCATTCACGCCCAAACATATATAGATTTATTTGTGACCCACTATATTCACCAATATACACCTAGTTTTAATGAAAACTAACATCTAAACAAGTAATCTTAACATGAAGTATAAAACCAAGATATAAATCAATCATGATAAGCATAAACGTGATCATTATGTAAATCCACATGTTATTAGATTTATGATGTACATGATAGCTAATCAAATACGAGAACACAAAATAATAATCCATATTAAATTGGGTGTCTCAAATACTATACATATATGTCAAGAATCTAATTAATATGGCATTTTCATACTAATCACTAACAATGAAACATGCTACAAACAATGAATATTAAAAGCATAAAAATTAGGAGTTAGGAATCGTTACCAAAACCTAGAAGGCAACTTCCCTTGTCTCCAAAACATGGTGGTCATCTCCACCAAACTCCCCTTGAAAGTGATGCATCCAATAGATTTCCATGAAGCTCGGAACGCATCCACTCCAAGGTACGGCTACTCTCACGTCATGTGAGAGCCCACACCTACATCAAATAAAGGAGGGGTGGTCTTTGGTACCCATATCTTTTTGGGTCCATGGGGTTAGTACCTTCTCTAACCCAACAAAATTATTTGCTAAATTAGAACATGTATACGATCATAACAAAATTTAGCAAGGTGACCCTTACGTCCACAATGTGTACAAGTATACACATGAGCATACATAGTGTGATGGTGTCCGTGAGGAACATGTGTATGCCGTGGAGGGTGTGCATGCATAAAAGATGGAACTTGTTTCTTTCGAACCAAGGTTTCCAAACGTGAGTGGTTCATGGCACATTGGCTCATAGTGGAGCCCAAACAATCCATTTTCTTCTTAATTAAATTTATATCATTTTCAATCAAAGAAGAAGTGGAGCATGCAATGGGTGAAGTGTGTGATACTACCCTAGCATGGCAAACATGTGCATCAATCTTATTTTGCAAAACAATATTTTTCTTTAAACACATATCTAAATCTTTTGAAATAGAAATAATTTTTGTTTTCAAAACAACATTCTCCTTTAAAACAAAATCAATTTTTGAAGACAAGTTTTCATTTTTCTTCAAAATATTTTCACAATCATTTTTATGTTTCAACAAATCATTTTCTTTTAGTGCAAGGTCTAGTTGAGATCTCAATGAATCCCTTTCATTATAGACCTCAACCTTCTCTTGCAAAACACAATCAAGTTTAGAAGACAATTTTTCATTTTCTTTAGTTAAAGCAAAAGTCTTCTTTTCAACAAATTATATTTTCCAATTAATTTTCACAAACTATAGATAGTTCTTCATTTAAAGCATGGGGATCAACAAAATCATTTGAAGAACTAGCACAATCATTACTATCTAGTTGAGATTCCGAAATACCTCAAGGGAGTCATTCCCTTGGACCATTAAGCATTGAGATTCGGATTCTCCACTAACTCCTCTTCTTATTGGATTGGCAATTGAAGCTCGAGGTGGTTGTGGTTGTCAACTTGTTCCACACTGCAAAGCAGAATCAAGGTTAGAAACACTCATAAGATATTCTTTTGAAAGCGTGCTTCTAATGGCCTCAAGGGCTTGTGCATTGGCCCCTATATGCTTGCTATCACTAAGGAAGGATTCCTTGGTAATGGCAAGGTGAACCTTATGTCCTAGGGTTTGTAGGTACATGGACATCCTATACTTCCAAACAACAATGTTGGAAGGGTCAAAACTAGGTGGGTCATGAAGTCCATGGTAAACTATATGAGTGTGCAAACAAGCAAATGCAAACAATAGATTAGCAAACAAATGGATCTCACTCCTAAGATGTTAAGCCTAAGTATCAGGAGCGTTGGCTCTGATACCAATTAAAAAAACACCTAGAGGGGGGGTGATAGGTGTACTTGCTAATCTAGAAACTAAATGCGCTAAATGCGGAAGCTAATGCAAATTTTGCAACATACTTAATACAACACACAAGTGTAGCCGAATTCCCCGTGAAGGGCTCTGGACTAACTCCTCTTGATTCCCCTTTAATTGGTTGAGGTGCTATGTGAAGCTCTTGTAGTTAAGTACAAGTAAGGCACACACAAACAAGCCAAGCATATAAGGATGACAAGCAATATGAAATAATGCAAGGCAACACAAGCAATATGAATGATATGAATGAAGAATGATGCTTTGCACAAATGTAAAGAGAGAGAGAGAGTGAGAGACAAGTGGATCAAACGCTAACAACAAGATATGTTTCGAGGTTCGAGTACCTAGCTCTACATCCCCGCCTACACCACCGTGTAGGATTTCCAATCCACTATCTCCCACGAGGGAACCTCTACCGAAGAGGATTTGTTACAACACAAGGAATACCAAACCTCTCTCAAACACCACCTCACAACCGAGGGTAGGCCCGTAGCCAATACAACCACAACACCTCTACCGAAGAGGGTTACAAACACCAACTCCACCTCTCACTAGAGAGAGTAAACACCAATCTCCACCTCTATCAAAGAGGGAGCAAACCAATCACCTCAATCCACAACCTCAACCTCTACCAAAGAGGGAGCAACCAAATAATGACGGTTTACAATTGGTGGTCTCTTTCAACCACAAACAATCTCTCCTTTTCCACAAACAAAAGATCCTAAATAGATTAGGATAGAAGATAGCTCAAGTGTGGCAAAACAAGTGTTTTGATCAAAGAAATTCTCTTGGGAAAACACCAAAAAGATATAGAAGTTTAGATCAAAAACTAATTCCTAAAACCCTAATTTCTTTGAAATAAACAAAATACTTAAAACAAATAAGATTGATCTTTTGGCACTTAAAACTCTTTTGAAAACTTGTTTAAAACACTGAAGAAGTCAGGAAATTTTATCTCTAAAAATCTTAGTTAAAAACACCAAACAATGGGGTATTTATAGCCCCAAAACAAAACTAGCCATTAGGATGATCTGGCAGCCTGACAGGCTACCGGTCGGCCGGCCCGGCCGATCGCCAACGGTCTGAAATATGACCGTTGGGCAAACCCGGTCGACCGCTCGGTCGACCCAAATAAACAGAGAGCAGAGCTCTTTGGTCCGGTCGGCCGCCCGGCCGACCGTCCCTGTGGCTGCCAAACGTGCACAGGCTGTGCACGTCGGTCGACCGGCCTATGGTTCGGTCGACCCATGCGGTCGCCGAACTGGCCTGACAGACACTGTTCAGGGACAGAAACACATGTTAAAATATTTCTAAAAATCTTTTAAGTCTTTGTAAAAATACCCAAAAATAGTTTATCATTTTGCATTGATATATAAACATGTGATAAAAAGTTTGGCTCAAATATCAATCATATAAATATTTTTGTGTTTTAACATTTTTACCAAAAACCAAAACATGTATTTTATCGAACTTTGATTTTTCAATACATGAATAGGAAAGTCAAAATAAGTTTTGTTAAGAAGTTTAAGCATGCATGTATAACTAGAATACATCTATTATACATATAAACTATTTAAACTTGTTTTGATCAACTATTCATGAAAACCAATTTCAAAACATGAAAACGTGTGTGTTTGTGCACTTGAGCATATCAACTATACATATCTTTACAAATGGATCTAAAACACACTAAACTAAACTAGGATACCTAAGTCTTCTTGACGATCTTCAATCTTCAAGTAGACTCGATCCCAAACGTGATCCACTGAGTGCAAAGGTATGATCTTGATGCTCGGGCACGGGAATCACCAAGTGAAGGCTTCCAAACTCCTCTTTTTGAAGCAATCACCAGCTAATATCTTGCTAATGATCTGAAACTTAAAATCAC